>JAKWBI020000852.1:0-18010 GCA_022664585.2 Zalerion maritima
TTAGCGATTTTCACAATATGTGTGGCGGATACTACGTATTCCCACACCTTACTTCCTGCGTGGAAGTACCGGATATTTTTTACGTATAGCCCTTTAAATAAGGATGCCGCCCTTTTTTTTCCGTAAATTAAACGAACGAATTAAAATTTAAATAGGTGACCTTTTTTTTAAAATTGGGAAGCTGTTTTTAATTATTATTTATAAATGGTTTAGGATAAGGCCATTCGGTATGGTATGGGAACGGAAAAAAGGAAATATAAAAATATTTTTTTTCCAGATTTTTAAATAAAAGGATATGGTTTTTTTTTTATATGCGTATATATATTTCGGGTTATTAATAGAGCTTTAGGTGTGTGGTTTTTGCTGGGTTTTTTTATAATGTTTAGGTTTAAGCTGGTTGGGCTTTATTATTATATAAGGGAGGGGATATAAAAAAAGGGGAATTTCTTTTTATATGGTAATTTTTTTAAAGGTTTCGTAATATTATACAGTTTTATTTTTTTATAAAAGAAATATTACCGAATTCTTCCGTGGTTATTATTGGGATTTGGAATTGTATTTTTTTTATCGTTTTTAAAAAAGGTATTTTCCCCGATTCCCGCTTTTCGTTTTTTAATTCTTTTATATTATATGGTTTTTTTGGCCGTAATATTATAATAATACGTTTGGCTGAATTGCTTTTTTTTTTAATCGTTATTATAAAATATTACCGTTCGGCGTTGGTTTTTACCCAAACTTTTCAATATATTATCCCCGATATGGCCTTTTAAGCCATCATTTTTATTATTTAATCCTGTACAGTTTTTTTTAAATTTATTATTTTATTTTAAATAGGGTTCCCATTTTTTCCAGGTATTATTATTAATTCCTACCGGCTTATTTTACTATTCGTTTTTTTGGACAAATTTTTTAACCTTATTGTTTCCGATTATATGTTTAAAGGGAGGGCTTTTTTTATAGGGTTCCTTAAGCTGCACCGTTTTTCCTTTATTCGAAAGCTTATGGATAATATAAGGTTTTATTTATCGAGGGTTTTATTTATTCTTTATACTCCTAACTCCCATAATTGGTATTTATTATAATATTAAATCCCTTTTTTCCAATGGGATTTTCCTTATTTTCCCGTTATTTTCTTTATTTATATACTTGGCCCTGGTTTCCCTATTCCGTTATAGGATTTGGGCTGCCTCCGCCAAGTCCGCTTTTTTCCGTTCCATTGCCCGGCTCCTTTCCGCCAAAAAGTCCGCGTACGGTATATTACTTTTTTAATTAATTATTCTCCAGGTAGGAAGCGCCATTTTAATAAGGGTGACCATTTTTTAATCGTATAATAGCGCGTATAGGGAAAATCCTATAATTTGGTTTATTATAGCTTTTTACGCCATTAATACCCCTATATACGCGTTAATTTAACTGCCGCCTAATTTTAATAACGCGTCCCTGGTGCTTATATGGTGGTGTTTTATTCCCCCTTATAATTATAAACTGTACACTAATACCGTAATTTTGGCCAGGCCTATTCGCTTTATAAGCTTATTTAAAAACCCTCGGTTTTCCGGTCCTTTATTAATTACCAATTTCCTATATATTCCATACCTATAAATTATATTTTATTAAACGAAATTGGCCATTTACCCTGCGGTGGCTTTTTATAATAATCGCCTTTTAATTTATTCTATTAAATTATATCTGGCCTGTATAATATAAGTGTACCCTTTTTTTGGTGGTATTTAAAAAATATTAAGCGAAATTTTAAAAAAGGGGGTTGGAATAGGGTTAGAAATTTTTAGCGGTATTTTAGGCCTTTAAGGGTTTCGCTTTTGGTAAATTAGGCAGGTTTTTAATACCTTTTGTATTTATTTTTATTATTTTTTTTAATAATAATGCTAAGCGATAAAGCTGGATGTGGCGTTCCGTCCTTTATGCCTTCCGTAAATAATGTATTTCCGGGTTTGGTTATTATCGATCATTAATTATGGTTATAATTTACCCCTTAAGGTTTTGCGCTAAAGCTTTTGGTCCCTTATTAGGTAATTTAAAGCCTTTTTTTTTTAACGGAGGAATAATTTATAAGGAATATCGCTCGGTTTTTTTAGGGTGGTAATGAAATACGCTATTTTTCGGGATTTATTATTTTATACTTTTCCTTTTAAAATTTTAATATTTCTCCAGTTTTGTACAGCCCTAAGTATATATAATTATGCGTTAATAAAATCTTCGATATTTTCCTTTAATTTATTATTTTGCTTATTTAAAGGTCCTGGGGGCTTTTATAATAACGCGTTTATTATAGCGTTTTTGCTTTTTAATATATGCTTTACGTTAAAATTAAATTACCGTATTTATACGATTTATTTGGTAATAAGTGCTTCTGGTAGGTTAATAATATTATTATTAAATTAATATATTATATTAGCCGCATTTATTTTAAAGGTAAAATACGCGCCGTATAGGTAGTTCCGTAATTGCTTTAACATTATAAGCAGCCCCTTGTATTTTAATTTGGCCGAATGGTATATTTTTTCGGCTTTTTTCTAATAACCGGATTCGTACCTCGCCATTAGGACCTTCCCTTTTTTCTTTTGGCCGATCCATACTCCTTATCCGGTTTCTAATACGTTTATTTTAATAATAATACGCCCTGCCTTCGGGGAATAATTAATTTTAATTAAAATTGGGCGTAATATTAGGGTTTATTTAAGGATTTCCGTTATTTTTATATGCTTTTTCTCCTAAATAAATTACGCCCCTATACGGGTGAGTTTATAAAGGGGTTTAATAATATGAGTAAAATCCTTAATAAATATTCGGTAAAAAACTATTATATTAATAAATTTTTTAATATCCGATATATTTTTAAAAACCGTCCATTCTTTAATTTTAATAACCTTGGCCTATTTAGGATTACGGCCATTTATTCCGTATATAAAACCTATTATTATGGCTGACTTTTGGCACCATTTGGATTTAACCATTAAAATTATGGTCCCGGCCAGCTTATTTTATAATAATATTTAATCCAAGTTTTTAATATGTTCGGCCATATATTACCGTACCCCTGGGTAGATTTCTCGCCTATCGTATATAATAATAGGACCTTTAACCGTAATATTATCGATAAGTGTTTTGTATATTATTAAAATAAGACCTAAAAGAATAATGGAGATAATCCTGTAAAATTAAGTAATATTATTTGTTCTTTTTTGCGGAAGCGTGGTTATTTTAAATAGGCCGGCGAATATTATAAAGGTAATAAGATTTTGGGATTTTAAATCGAGTATTATTTGGTTATATCCGGAGTAGAAATTCAGGAGTAAAATAAACTGGTAATAGGTTATATTTTTTATAAACTTATTAATAATTAAAGGTATAAAAGTATTATAAGTTATGACCGAATTAAGCCTTTTTGTTAAATTAATTACGCGGTATTTCCCATTTTCTTTTTTAATTAAGAACTAGGGGTTGCGGTACGCCATTTGGCTTGGTTTAATTACCCTTTCTTTTTTACTCCTTAAGTATTTCGATTATTACCGTTATTAATACCTTAGGGATAGGAATATTTTTAATCTGCCACCCTGTATAAGGTACCGTATCGATCTTTTAGGGAGGGGTTATATTAGGGTTAATTTTACCTAAATATTCCCAGGATTATACCAATATTTGTTTTTTATTTATAAATATATTTATAAATATTTTTTATTTTTCCCCTTATAATTTTCCGAGGGATTTTAATATTTTATTCCTTTTTTTAATATAAGTCTGGTGCCGCTGTACCCTGCCTTATATAATCGTGGGCAGATATATTTACTTTATTTAATATTATTACGATTTTTTTCCGATAATTTATTTTTTTCTTATTTTCTTTTATACCAGTCCGGGTTTACGGGGGCCGTTTTATGCCTTATTCGAGTATCCACGGGCTTTATTTTATCCGCTATACATTTATATATAATAAAGATATTAATAATATTGGTATTATTAAGGGGAAATGCCTCCTGGGCTTTGCCAATACCTAGGATTTCGTTAATAATAAAGTTTTATATTCTTTTTTTATTCTTTTATAACTTCCGATTATTACCCTTATAATACTTTCCGGGGAAAATGTTTAACCTTTTCCTGGTAGTTTTTTTTATAATTAGGGTTTCGTGGGTAATTATAAGGTTTTTTACGCCCTTACCCTTTTAATTAATAAAGGGTAATTTTTATATTTGGTTTTCCGGTCTAGATCTTTTTATTTAGGAGGTTCTCCCCTTTTTGCGGCCCATTAATGTGCCCCTTTATGGGTATATTCTCCTTAAACCTTTTTATAAGGCGCTTAATTTTTTTTATAAAAAGTTAGGCTATTATTTTTTTATTATCCGAATTCAAAACTTCCATTATATAGGTAGGGATTTCGATTTTACCAGTACGGGGTTTCCTTAATTTTATACTGGCCTTTTTTTTTTTATTAATTAAATTATAAGGGTTTCCTGCATTTTTCTGGAAACCTTTATTCCCTGGGGATAAATATTACGGAGTATTTTTCCACGTTTTTTTTTTAAGGTTAGGTTTATAATAATAATAATATAATTGTTTTTTTTTATTTTACGCTTCCCGATTAATATATTGCGCTTTTTATTATAGCGCTATTTCCACCCCGTTATTATAATAAAAGGTATTTTTAATATTACTTTTGGCGCCCCTTTTCGATTTTTTTTGGTACGAAAAAGTTTTATATAATGCGTTTAGGTTTTGAAAAAATGTGCACCTATTACCGTGTGATTAGGGCTGAATTGGTTTTTTGGCTATTATAGCCAAAAAACGCAATTTGCGCCTGGTAAGCCTTAAAGCCGTATTCCTAAGCGTAAATTCGTTTTAAAATATTGGTTTCCGCGCCTATATTTATAATAGCCCTGGCTAGTTTATTTTTTGGCCTTTTTATACGTATTAATAAGTACGGGCTTGGGTAAAGGAAAAAGGGGATTATTAAGGGGATTAATATTAATGGGTCGGGAATATTAATTAAATAAAAGATTACCTTTCCTTTTTTTAATATTACCGTTTTTAATCCGCCTGGTAGGCTTATAAAGAGGATTTTAAAGTTTATACGCTTATATTATTAATATAATTAAATGCGTATGAGGTTTATAAATTTTAATTCTTTTGGGGGTATATTATTAATAAAGCGTGCCTTTATTTTAATTATTTGGTAAATATTAGGCCTGTTTAAAATTACCTATGAGTATTTTTTTGGCTTTTTACCCTTATAAATAATTTTATTAATAATTTTCTTTACCTTTATTTTACCTGCCAGTTTTTCCTATACGGTTATTTTTATAGGTTGCGATATTTATAATACCTCCGTAATTATTAATCCGTAAAGGCTTTTTATAATTTTTATAAGTTATTTTTCCATTGCCTTTTAAAAGATTAGGTTTGTGAATTTTAAGGGGTCCTTATACTTATTATTTAAGGGCGCCTTTTTTTTCTCCTATATGCTGCGTTTTATTTTTTCCTTTATTGCGCCCAATACTTTTTCGTGGCCAGGATCCTTTTTATTTCCTTTGGCGCCTTTTTTTTCCCCAACCGCTTTAACCTTATTTTCCACTTTTGCTTTTTTTAGGGGCCTGCCTTATCCTTTTTTAATTCCTTTTTGGTTATAATTAAAAACCGTTTGCGCTGTTTTATTATAAACGTTAATAATAGGGGTTTCCATTATTATTTCCGCTTTTATATTTTCCCAGCTTTTCCATAAATACTCCTTAACCGTTATTATTTTACCTTTTATTATTATAAATGGTTAATTATTTTAAATATTATTATTTTTGGGTATTTTATAAACCTCGTTAATTAGGTTTATTTATGGTTGGCGTATTTAAGGTATTTGGTCGTTTTTATTAATTAAATTAGGCGTGTTTTTTAAAAACCAGGGATTTTTTTAATTATATTTTAGGCCTTTTATACCCGATTATATTAATCCTTAGGCACCTTTTTTTATTTATAATATTATAGTAATACTGTTTTTATTGGTGCTTTTTCCTTGATTCTATTATTAAACGTTTTAATGGGCCAGGTATTATATTTATTTTTTTCGAAGTTTTATTTTGGTATTTAATAAAAGGGGTATTTATAAAGGATTTCGTTAATTTAATTTTAAACGTTTTATAAGTAATTATATAATATGTAATTACTTTTTAAGCATTAATAGTATTTTATTACCTTGGTTTGGTATTAGGGCCTTTTATTAAAACTGGTTATTAATATAAGGAATGCTTATACCTTGAAAATTTTTAAAGGGATTATACTGGTTTTTTAGGGGAAGTCGGCCTAAACGTAATGCAATCCTTATATATAATCCCGTTTAATTTAATAGGTTTAATTAGGATTATACCTATAGTGGTTTTTATATTAGGGCTTATTTTCCCTAATTTTACCATTATCCAATACCAGTTTTATTTTTTCGCCTATTTTTTAATTTAATAATGCATATATATTAACCACGCTTAAAGTACTTAGCTTTTTAATTAGGTTTTATTCAATTATTTTGGGCAGGACTGATTAATTAATAAATACTTTATCGTTTTTTTATGGTCGGAGCGCGGGCGGTAAATCGTAAGGGGTCGGTTTAATTCCTTTGGGCCATTTTGGTTATATTATATTGGTTGGTTTATTAAAACTGGGGGTCGATGGGGTTACGCGTGGTTTCCTTAGCGCGCGCGGTGGTCCCTCTTTTTTTCTATTAAAACTTATTTCCGAATAGTTTTATTATTTTTTTGTATTAATCCAGGAACGCTTTAAGCTTTTGGAGGAGTTTTTTATGGGTTCCGAGGTATAGGTCGTTATTTATAATCCTTATAAAATTATATAATTAAGCTTATAATATATTATCGAAGGCATTTAGAAACGCGTTCGATAAAATAATATTATTAGTATAATCCGTGTGGTTTTCCTTATATTAAGCGAGCCGGCGTTTCCACCCCGCGATATATAACCATTATTAATTAATATTTTTTATGGGCCAGTTTTAGTAGGCGAAGCGTTTTAGGTTTGCCATATTGCGGCCTTTTTGGAATATATCCCTATTTGCGAATTCCGTTTTTAAGGCCTTTTTTACTTTAATCCATATTTTTCCTATGGTGAATAATTCGATTGGTTCGGTATAAGTATTAATACAGCACTGTATAATATAGTTTATTTTTTGCGTATCGCTTATAAGTATTAACTGCTTAAATATTTCATTTAATTAACGCGTATATTAAGAAATATTATTTTCCTTAAATATTACGCTCCCTTATATACCAGGGAGCGGCAATGGTAATCGGATTATAATATATTGGTTTATTTTATGGGGATTATATTAATTAGTACTGGATATTGCTTTTCTAAATTGGCCGGGGAATAACGTTCGTTTTATTTTTTAAAATATCGAAAAAATATTCGTATTATATTTTGCCCGGGGTATTGGCGTAATAAGAGTTTTTAATAGCGGGATTTTAAATAAGGGAGGGTTAAAAGGCGATTATTTGGCCCTTTATTTATATGGTAAGGTTTAAGCTTTATTGGCGCTTTTGGGTGTTTCCGCTTTTAAAGATCGTTTTTAGGCCTAAGGCCTATTTATAAGGCGTTTTTTGCCCTTTTTTACCGTAATAATATTTCGGTAAAAAAGCCTTCGCCGCGTTTTACCTTAAGAATATAATATAATAAATTTAAATGGTGGAATAATTTTTTAAGAAAATAGAATAATTTATAAAAAATAAAAAAGATTATAAGAGTTAGAATTCGAATAGGTTTTTAGGGGGTAGTATAATATAGGATTATTTTTCCTTAGCCCTAGGCTTAAGAATTATGAACGGTCCCTTAAAATTAAGGGTGGTAATGGTGGTAATACTTTTTAAGCCTTTTAAATATAATCGTGGGATTTTTATAATTCGAAGTAGGGAATTTATATAATTTCCTTGGTAATTACCTTTTTATTTTCCGGGTATTAGTGCTATTTTTTTAGGGCCCTAATAGGTTTTATCCTTTATATCCCGCGCTTTGCGCTAAGAGATTTTAAGCTTTATAGGCATACCGCTTTACCGTTTTCCTTAATTATTTTATTCTTTATTACCAATTGGTCCGCTCCTCATAGTTATTAATTTGCCGGCTTTTTATGGGGCCGGGCGTAATATTGGTTAATTTATTTAGGTTAAAAAGGCCTCGCCTTACTTTTCCTTAAGCTTTAAACCTTTTCTAATTTCCTTACCGTATATTTATCCCCCCCTTTTGGCCGCTTTTTTAGGTAAAGGAGATTGGGCGCCCTTAAAGGGGGTGGGGAATTGATTATAGTTTTATGGGTGGGAGCCTAAAAGTTTGGCGTTTATAGTTTATAAATTATTATAATCGCCATATTTCCCTTTAATTGCGGTCCGATTATAATAAAACGTGGGATCCTTAAACTTTTCCCCAATAAGTTTGGTTTTTATAATTTTTTTTTTTTTGGTAAGGCCTATATAGGATTACCCTTATATTAGATTTTTTAGGAGGGGATCGACCTTAGTTTAAACGGGCGATTTGTATTTTTTTAAGCCTTTTAAGGGATATTTCCCCTAATATTCGTTGGGTCGGGTACGGGGTTTAATATTAATAATAAAAAGTAAAACTTGATTTAGGAAACGTTGGTGGGGGGGGGGGTTGGGCCTTTATTCGAAGAACGATTTAATAATTATAAAAAACGGTATCTATTTTTCCCTATATTTTAAATCGCTTGGTGGTTTTAATCCTTCCTTTTTTTTATGCCCTTTAAGGAGCGGTAAAGGTATTTTATAATTCCTGTTTTTTGCTTACGGGGTTTTAGCCGGGATTATACGAATTATTTTTCCGCTATATAGTTTTTGGGATCCTTTATAATCGTAATAAACCCTTATAAACCAAGCCCGGTTATTATATATTTCCTTTTACTTATAATTAAAATATTAATATTATTTAATTTTACCTGTTTTTTCCCAGATCGGTTTAAAGTGCCTTCGTAATTTCCACCTTAATATTATTATCCCCTTAATCGGAATTATATAAATTATTCCTTTATTATATAATTTTTGGGATTTCTTTTCTAACCGTAGGTAGGGTTATAATACGGGCCAGTTTAGGGGCGCCTTATTTAATCCCTAAGCTTTCGCGGTAATGTTAACCAGCCCTAATTATCCTTTTTTTTTTAAACTTTTTTTAAAAATGGAAGGGTATTTTTATTATTTTCCCCCTTATTTTAAATTTAACCGGAATTGCGTAAATTGCCCCTCCGCTATATAATTTTTGGGATCCTTTGTAACCGTAATGCCCTTGGAGCTTAAGCTGGGCTTATAAGAATGTTCCTTCCATTTAAAAGTAGGACTGTAATCCTGCTTTTTTTTATGCGCATTAATATTTTTAATAATCTTTTCCTTTATTTTTTTTATAATCGAGCAAATGAAGGTTTCCTTATTATATTGCGCCTTAATTTTACGCCGGACTTTTGTAATATAATGGGGGTTTAATTATTTATTAGCCTTTATTATTTTATTTATAGGGGTATAATAGGGGTGTATAGCTTTATTTAATATTCGAAGTTTAATCCTTTTTTGGCCTTCCTACCGCGATTATGTACGCGCTTTTAACCGGTACCGGGCCCATTTCGGAATCGAATTCCCGTTATTTGGCTTTGGCCTTTATAGGTTTGTAATATTACCAGGGTAATCGCATAACGCCGTAAAATTTCCGCATTATTTTTTTTTTTTCGAGGACGTGTTTTTTGGTTTTTCCGTAATAGTAGATCGTTTAAAGCATAGGTAATTGGTTTTTAAAAGGTTTTTAAGCTTTGTGTATTATATAGGTTTACCCAGCTTTATATATTACTGCCCCTAATTTATTATACTTATTTTATTTTGGGGGCAATTTATTTTCCGCCGGATATTATGCTTTATTATTATGGGAAAAAGATTGCCCCCCCTAAAAAGTATAATTTGCGCGATTTTTTAGGTTTTTATAGCGCAGCGTATTGGTCGGTTTTTAGTTTTATTATAATATAGGTATTCGTTTCCGCTTTTTATAATATAAGTATTACGAATTTTTTACCGGTATACCGTAAAAGGGTTTTTCCATTTTAATATAATAATTTTTACGGATTTTTATTTACGCTTATTAATATAATTCGGTATAGTATTATTCCCTAATTATAATTATTAATTTAAATTAATTAGGGGGAAAAAATGGTGAAGGAATTCCTTAGATTTTGATTTTAAAGAATATAGGCTTATTATCGAAATTTAAGTTCGTGAACCCTGGTTAAACCTTTAGAAAATATAACGGGAAGTAGGTTTAATAATGTCGCTATATGGTCGGTGTTTAAAATTAAGCTGTTTGGTTTGGTTAAACCTTTAATTGCCTATTTAGGAGTGGTAATATTTTAGAAAATATGGAATAATTTTATACAGGATTATTTTTAAACGATAATATAATATTTAAGGGAAAGTATAATATATTAAATAATAATTGTATTTTTATAACCAAGTTTTTGCCGCCATGGTTTATTGCCCTCCTAAAAGTCCCACAAGTTCCGAGGGTCTTTTTGGCTTTTTATATAATCCTGTACAGGATTATTTTAAGGCTTTAAATTAATTATTTAAGTAATCGCGCCGGGCGCCGGTTTTTGGTACAAATGCAGCGGGGGATACCTCCGGCACCGCTATAATATTATTAAATAAAGCAATATACCAGCGCCGCCGCCTAATATTAACATCGGTTTATTTTGTTAATTTTTACTAAAAGTGGGTTCGTATAATTACCAATATTACGTTCCGGTTAAATTTAATATTAAATACAAGAGGAAATAATGTATTAATAATATATTAATCGCGTTTTTTAAAAAAACCCGAATACCCCGATATTAAGGGTAAATACTATAAGTTTTAAATTAAAGGATAAACCACGCCGCATTAAATGGTTAACCGCAATTAAAATAAAGCGCCGGTATAAGAAAGGCTAATATATTTGGTATAAATTTAATAATTATTTTAAATTAAAATATAAGCTAGCCCCGGTTAAGCTAATTAAAAAGGTCCGGATTAATATTGTAGGCGTAATGCCCCATACGGGGGCGTCGAATAAGGATAAGGGGGAAGATAAATTAAAAGCGTAATTTTTAAGCGTAGGCGTGCTTAAAAGCCGTTAATGCGGAGCGAAATAGTAAAGGGGATAAAGCGACTAAACGGCACCCCCCTTTTAATAAACGTTTATTTAAATGGGATTTATTTTACCGACGCTTTTATCGATACCGGGTACTTATATTATGGCGCGATTTATAATTCCCTTATTATTAAATTCCGCCTTTTATATATTCCGGTACCGGTTAAAATATTAATTTACGCCTCCGTATTATTCGGGTAATAAGAAATTATAATAATAAAAGCGGTATATATAAATATTAATATTAACGGGTATTTTAAATATTATTTTTATTACCCCGTCCCGAATTTCTTATACCTAATAATATTAGGTAAGCCATAATACGAAAAAAAAGCGGTTATATATAAAACGGTAAAAAAGCGGATTTATATTAATAAGGCGAACCTTTTTATAAGGGGAAAAAGATTAAGGGGCGCCTGTCATAGGCCCGCCCATGACACGACGTGCGTGCGCCGCGGGCTAGCCACGGGACCGATACGTATAAGACGCTCCCATCCCATCCGCCCTCCGCTCTTCCTCCTCCTCCTCCCTCCCCCTTTTCCGTAGATCGAATATACATACTATTGTGGCACTCATCGTTGCTCCTCAACGTGACCTCAGCCCTTCACAGCGCCGTTTTAACGGATACGCGGTTAATTAATATTACCACCTTATATATTATAATATATAAAATAAAAACAAGCGATTTAATATTATTTGTAATATTTTTAAATATTATTAACGAATAATTAAAAATATTAATAATTAAGCCATTCCGGCCCCCCGATAAATTAAAAGGGTTAAAAAACGTATTCGAATTTAATAAAGGATATGTATTATTACCCTACCGCGGTTCCGTAAACCACGTAATAAAATTGGTAAAAAATGCCAAGGGAAAGGACCCGTAAATATTATAGGGTTCGATTTACGGTATATTAAGGGAGGAATTATTGGTTTTATAAACAATCCTAACGGAGTTATTTAATAAAGGTTATATAAGGGCCAGCAGCTTTCCCATACGCGCCCCGGTATTTTTTATTAAAAAGCCGGGGGGCGGGTTGCATTTTTATTATAATTATAAAGGGTTAAACGCAATTATATATTAAAACCATTACCCCTTACCGTTTATTTATAAAATATTACGGACCCTAGCTAAGGCGTATTGGTTTATTCAAATAAATATTAAAGCCGCCTACCATAAATTACGCATTCGCCACGGGAATAAATAAAAAATAATATTCGGAATTTATTTCGGCCTATATAAATAAACGGTAACCCCGTTCGGCCTTAATAATACGGGAGTATTATTTTAATAACATATTAATAATATATTACGCGAGTTTTTCGATATATTTTATACGGTATATATAAATAATATGCCGGTTTATTTAAATAATATAAAGCGAAACCATGTATTAAAAATCCGGAAATTATAAAAAAGCTCCGTAATATAGGCCTTTCATTGAATCTAACCAAGTGTGTTTTTATAAAACAAAAAATAATATACCTTGGGTTTATTATAATAATAAGAAAAGGGATATACGCCGATCCGGAGAAATTACGGGCCATATATAAATAAAAGGAGCCTATAATTATAAAAGGGGTCCGCGGCTTTTTAGGCTTTATTAATTTTTATAGGGAATTTATCCATTAATTTTTTAATCTGGAATTCCCGTTTTCCGCCTTTTTTAGAAAGGGAAAAGGATTTTATTAGGGCCTTATTAAATCCCAATCGTTTTAATGATTAAAAACGGTATTTATGGCCCCCCCGGTATTGGTATAATTCGATCCGGCGGCGGAAACGGTGTTGGAGGCCGATAATTCGGGATAAGCAATAGGCTTCTGCCTTTTCCAATAGAGCAAAGCGGGAATACTGCGCCCCGTGGCCTTTTTTTTTAATAATTAATACCGGCCGAATATGATTATAATATTTATAATAAAGAACTTTTGGCTATAATAAAAAATATAAAAATATAAAATATAAAACTTCGTAATATGGCCGGCGTATTCCGGATATATTTAAATTATAATAATTTACGGTATTTTATAATTAAAAAACGTTTATTAAAATATTAAATCCGTTAATAGGAATAAATATATTGGTACTATAGCGGGGAGTAGGTCTGATAACCTCGCTGCATGGTCGGTGTCTAAAACTGTCAGATATGAGAGGTCAAACTAGGTCACTTATAAAGGTGGTATAATAAGGTTTACTGGTGGTTATATGAGTATTGTTGTAATGTACTGGAAGGGCGTATAGGAAAGGTATTTATAATATTATTATTACCAATATTACGCCGTACACATTTATAAGTCATATACATAAATGTACCTATTACGTACAAAATACGCGATAAGGTATCTTATGCCATGACGTACTAGATACGCGATAGCGTATTTAGTACGCATTGGCGCCGTAAATACGCAGTGGCGCAGTTAATACGTAGTAATGGCATATCAAACACGCAGTGGCATATCTAACACGCCCCTTCAGGCATATATGTATATATATATATATAAGGCTGGTCGCTTAACCGTAATTGGTGGGCAATTCCATTTGGAATAAAAGTATGGGAAAAACCGGCAAAAACCATACCATTATTATATTTTATACTCCCTGGCCGGGGTAAAAAAGTATAATATAGGGAAAAAAGTCCCTTACCATTTACCCTATTTTATATTCCAATTAATATATTACCTGTGTCTTATAAATATACTCCTCGTAAAACAATTAAACAATAATGAAATTACTTATAAGGTCCTATAATAAGATCTCTTAAACCCATTTATATATCTTTTAATATATGAGGTCCTATATATTGTGGCCTTTTTACGCCTTCTTTGAGTATCCCTATAGGTGTTTGGTGGAGTGAGTTATATAGGGCAGGCACTGGCCTAATAAAATAATTCCATTTTCCCACAATTCTCAATATAAACTGCTACTGCAGTGTAAAAATGAACAGTTACTATACACCGTATCGGTATTTGCCTTAATTCCTGGTTCTTTATTCGTATTATATTGGTATTTCCTAAATAATGGAGTAAAGGGGAATTAAATAATAATAATCTTATAGGTATAAAGGAGTTATGGAGGTATATAATAAGGGATATTATAACGGCTATATGTCTTCGCGATAACCTTACTTTAAGATTCGCAGAAAACTGGTGCATTATGGGGCTTTAATTGGCCGAGTGCCTGTAGGCCACACACCTTTAAGAACTCCCACAATAATAAAACCTCCTTCATAATATTAACACTTCTTATCGTAACAGTACTTTTTTTAATAACTAAACACCTTCTTTCAAAATAACTTATTATTTTACTACCTTATTCTCTTACTCTCTTTAATACTTAATAATACCCCTTTACCTTAATTGTTATTATTATAATAACCGAAGTAATATCTTAAAATATATATAACCCTTCCTAATACTTTATTAATACCTTTGGAGATTCCTATTAAAAGCCTGGCAAGCCTATATTAATCCACTTAATTAATCAGCTGGATAATTTATTTTAATTAATTATTAGGAATATATCTCTACCCTTTCCGGATATTATTATTGCGCCTGGTATTGAAGCTGGCGGAGGTGGTCTTTTTTTTTTTTTTAAAAAAAGGACCAGCCTTTTATAATACCACGCCGTTATATTCTTAAAAAATAGGGGGGAAAGGCTTTTAATAATGGTAGGAAAGGTTTTAGGAAAAGGGGGGAATAAAGGCGCACTGCCTTTTTTAAAAGAGAAAAAGTTAAAATTATAAGTATTTTTATTAGTACCCTTGGCACCATTTAAAGATTAACTTATATTGCCTTAGGTTTTTAAGAAAAAGGACCATTATCTATTTAGGGTTCCTATTATTAAGCAGAAATGTGTATTAATTACGGGCCGCCTTTCTGCGGTATTATACGTTTAATACCTCGCTATTACCAAGGCCTATAAACATAAGCCGGGTTTTGTCCTATATAATTAATAAATTACCGATAATAAGCGTATAATTAAATACCTTAATTATATCGACGTTGGGAAGTGCACCTTTTATAAAGATTATAACCGAATTATAATGGGTTATTTAAAGTATTTTTAATAATACGCCCGCGCCGCGCTTTAAAATCGAGATTGGGCTAATAATATTGGTAATATTAAAATATATAGCGATATTATTTGGGGGGCCGTGCTGGGGACGCAGAAAGAAGGAGGGGAGGATCCTTTTATTAATATTAATAATAAGGGTGCCGGGCCTACCTTTATCTTTTTATCTTTTATTAAAAAAAAAACGCACCGTTGGCGGGGCGGTATTAATAGAAAAGGACCAATTAAACCTTTCCGAGTTTTATATGGCCGCCCTTGCGGGTAAGGTTAAAGATTTAAAGGCAAAGATTAAGGAGTTAAAGGAAAAAAGGAAGGAAATGCGAGAAAAGCTTAAGGAGTTGAAATAAAAAAACCGAAAGCTTTGCCGCCTTTAATTTTATAAGTTATTTCGCTACTTCCTTAAATCTCCCTCGCGGAATTATTAATCTTTATATTTTTATATATTTTTAATCTCCGTTATATTTAATAATATATTAATAACAGCCGTAATAACCTTTATGTTATCTTTTACTATTACTTATTTTACTTTTTAATTATTACTTCGGTTCTCATCTCCTTAAAACATTGTAATACGATTATTTAATAAAAATTGCGAAGCTTTATTTATAAAGTTTTCGTTAATAACCTTATAGGTCCCGTATACTAACCTTATTATTTCCTTATAAGAGATTTATAAACTAAATATTACCTTAATTATAATAAAATTATAAAAACGATTAATATTTAAAATACGAAAAAATTAAAATATAAAAAGAATTAAAATATAAATAAATTATAAATAAACTTATTATTTAAAGCTTATATAATAAACTGCCTATTTTGGGTTTTCTTTAATGGAGGATTCTTTAGGCCTTGGGATTAACCCAAGCCTATCCCTAAATACAAAAAAACGACCATTATTATAAGGGCTTGGTAAAACCATTTATAAGGATTTCGGCACTGGGAATATATATTATATTTAATATTTTTCTGGCCATTTTTTATTTTAACCAATAATTATATATATTTATATAGCGGAAATAAGTTAAAAAACGGGCGTACTTCTTTATAATAAGACAAATTATCTATATATTATTATATTAAATGCGAATCCTTTCGGATAAAAGCTTAATCCCTAATTTTTTAATTATACGATTAACGTATATCGACTCCTTTAATACCTGGGAAAGCGCTAATAATTCGGCTTTTATTAAGGAAATGGTAACCGTGTTTTATTTATTAAAGCGCCATATAATTAGGCCTTCGAATAAGCGAATAATATACGCCTAAGTACTTTTACGGTTTAGAAGGTTATTGGTAAAAAAGGTATTATTAAATATTTCCAGATCGTGTTCGCCACAAAGCTTTAAATATTAATTAAAATTATAAAAAAGATAATTAAATACGCGATCCGCCGTTTTAAAATATACTGGCCCTGGGTTTATTAAAAACCTGGCTAATTATACCGTTATATATATAATATTAGGGCGTATAATAATCGTAATATATATTAACGATCCAACCTTTTTTTGGTATTTACGGATTTGCGCTAAAATAGCAGTTCCCTTATAAGGAATTAACCATTCCAATCCTATTAAAATAATAGGCTTACCGTCCGATTCCATTAATCAATGAATTTTTCAAACGTAGGTGGCCTGTAAAAGCTAAATTAGGCGTTTTTTATAATCGCGGATAACCTCGATATTTAAAAACCATTTAAGGTTATTTTTTTTAATAAAAGGGAAACGCTTTTTAAATTCCTTTCCTAATTATAAGGCTTCGGTCGTCCTTTTTTTTAATCATATTAATATAAAATTATCCATATAATAAAAGATTATTCATTTATTCTTAATTATATAATAAGGTTTATCGGGAATAGGCTTAAAATCTCGCTTGGTAAATTTTTTAATAAAGGTGTTTTATTATAATTTGGGTAATTTGCGTAATCCATATATGGCCTTTCGAAGTTTAAAAATATAACCATGGGTTTTATGCCCTGGCGCCATATATATATAAACTAGTTTATTTAATATGGTTTAAATAAATACGTTAATTATATTATACTGGATTATATTTAATCGTAATATACGACTATAGCGGTAATTATATAACAACTTTATATAATTAATATAACTGTATATATTCTTTTCAAATAATGCTTTATTTTTTAATTTTCTTGAATAATAAAACGTGCCTTATATTTAATTAAATATCTATTAAAGATACACTTATAAGTATATACCTATATATAATTTAATATTTACGCGCAATATGGGATATTTATAATTAACATTTAATCTTAAGTGTATATTATACCGTGGCTTTTAAGGTAAAGCCTTTTTATTTATTTAAACTTTTTTATTATATTATGCTTCAAATAATTGCGGAAAAACCGTGGAGGAGGTTTTAATATACTTTTATGGATTGGTATTTCGGATTTAACCTTTTCGCGAATATCCGTTTATTTAAAAATTTAAATTTTGGGGTGGTAATATAAAAGTTCCTTATTGGGAATACGTAGTGAGCGTAAGCGAGCGAAGTATTCGCTTTCTAAAATCATTAAGCCCGTGAGAGATTACTAAGAGTTATAGGGGGGAACTGGCTTAAAAATCGAAAACTGTGGAGTCTTTCTTAATTAGGTAAAAATCAACCTTCTGGGATAAAATTAGGTATGTGGTATATATTATAAAAAAGCCCTGATTTTTACGAATAAGATATTAAATTTAAAAACCCTTATCTCGGCACGAAATAAAAAGTTATGGCCTTATTAGTTAATTATTAAGG
>JAKWBI020000853.1:0-17975 GCA_022664585.2 Zalerion maritima
AGGATTATTTTAGGGCTTTAAACTAGTTATTTAAGCAATTGCGCCGGGCGCAGGTCTTCGGTACAAATGCAGCGGGGGATACCTCCGGCACCGTTACACCCCCATGCCTAATTTTAACTCTCGGAGGCGGTACCATAGCCTTTTTCCATTATCCTTTAACTTTTAAAATATAAGGGCCTTTTTATTAATGTAAACCTCCCTTTTTATTCGCGTATAAATCCACATTATTTTTTGCTTATAAATTATAATCCTAAGCGTTTTTAGTACCGTTAAGTGTTAAAATCGATAAAAGGGGTTGATTTATACGAAAATGGTTATTATAAGAAGGACCTTAGGCTAAAGGCCGTACTTTTTAAATATACCCTTATTGGTTTTATTTTAAAGTATTATTAAAAACCTTATATAAACCTTTTATATATACCTTTTAAAATCCTTTCCTACGTTTTTTAATATAAACGTAATAAGTATTATACCCTTATAATAATTTTAAATAAAAATTATTCGTGGGTCTTTTTACCTATTTATTATGGGATTAACCCCCGCCTTTATAATAATAAATAAATCGTAGTTTTTAAAAAACGGATATTATAAGGGAATTATAAGGGTTGCCTGGTTTTTAATAATTGGTATATTCTTAGGCCCCCTTAAAGGTTTAAAATTTATAATCGTAAACCTAATATTATTTACCCCGTTATATATCTCGAGGTAATCCTTATAAGCAGTTAATTATTAATGAAAAAGGGGCTAATTATATTCCAATTATTTAATAATATTATATATATATGCCCAAATATTTATAAAAAACGCTTTGGTGGTAATGGGCCTTCGGAGCCGTTGGTAAAAGCGGTCGTTTCGGTGGCGGTTAATAAGGTTAAGCATATCCCTAATAATTACGCTTATATTTTTTGGGCGATTTTTTTAAACTTTGGGTTATTTACGTATATAATATATAAAGGGATTGGCCCTTCCCAGCGGGCCTAATTTTTATACAGGCGCTGGGGTTTAATAAGGGCTTTTATATAAAAAATTACCTTTCGGGATAATTTAAATAAAAATTCCGTTTGGTATTCAGGCACCTGGGCATTGGTTTTAATCTTTAGCCTTAACCCCTCGAAAATATAATTTCCCATTATTATAATAATACTATTTAGGGCTTTTTTATTTTATTAGGTAATAATAGAAAATAAGAGGCGTGCTTAAATTAAAGTTTTTAGGTTAAAAGGGTAAAGGAGGTATTAGATATTAGGGCTAGGGCTAAGGGTAATATAAGCTTTAAAGGATAAGGGGATTTAAAAATAAAAAGTTAAATTAAAACGAGGAATAAATTAAGCAGGATTATGCTATAAAAATTTAAGGTTAGGAGATGGTATAATTAAAAGAAATCGAGGAAATATTGGGGGAAAAAAAGGGGTATTTATACCTATAGGGTTTAAGTATATTGGCGAATTTTGGGTAGGCGGTGGTATTCCTTTAAGTATATAGGTATTTCCTTAAGCGTTCCTATTATTATCCTTTTGCCCTATTACCCTTATAATTCCTATAACTTTTATAACTAATAGCGGGCCTTTTATCTTTAATCGAATAACCATATAAATATTTATTTGGCCTAACTTTTTTCCCTTTTTTTTTTCCTATTCCTTTAATAATCCTTCCTCCTATATGCTTTTTATTAATACCTTTCTTTTCCCTATAATGCTTTCCTTCCTATATATTCCTTACTTTTTTCCCTTCCTTCGAGCCCTTTTTCCTTTAAACACTCGCACCCTTTATTATCTCCTTTTTTTAATCTACTCCCTAATTCTTTTAAAATATGTCCCATTACACCAAAGTAATAATAAAAAGGCTTATAAGGGGCTTTTTAATCTTCTGGCTTTTATTTACCGCTTACCAATGGTTAATAGGCCTTTTGGTTTTTCCAAACCTATTATACTTATAAGCCAGCCTTCTTTTTTTCCTACACCTTATCGTATAATCTTCGCTTTTCCTTATTCTTATATTTTTTCTCCTTTTACGGAAGGGCCCGGGGCTTATATTATAAGGAGTCGCACTCGGGTTGCCGAGCGTTTTACTCCTGGTTAAGCGGCTTTTTTAATTAACGCCACTTTTATTATTACCCGAAGCCCTTTTCCAAATATATTTTTTTTAATTTATTAATCCTGTACAGGGTTATTTAATTTTAATTTCCTTTATAATTATTCCTGCCCCTTTTCCTTTGGCAATTAGGCCATAAGGTTATATTAATCGAGTGCTGCAGGACCTAGCCATTGGTTTTAGCGGCTTTATTTGGCTCCTTTTATCGCCCCTATCGCCCCATACCTTTTATTAATTTAGCCTTATATAATAAATTAGCACTGGCCTTTTTTTTAGGGTTTATTTAGGAGGTCCTTTTTTGCCTTTTTCTTTAATTTAATCCCCTTAAGTTAACCGCCTTAGCGTACGGTTACGGTTTTCGGAATTAAAATACCTTTTAAACATAATACCGTTTAAACCTTTTAATTTGGTATTTTTCCGCCGAGATTATCCTCGAGCCTTATTAAAAGGACCCGGTTTAAACCGGTTTTCAACTTTATTTATAAGGTTTATTCCACCTTTGCTCTTTTTCCATTTTTATCTTTTAAGGCTAAGCAGGATTAATTAACGTTACTTTTTTAAAATATCCTTCGTTATTGTTAATTTGGCCTATTTAGGGACCCTTATTTAAATTATATTTATATAACCATGTATATTAACCTAAATGTGTTTGGGATCCTTTTTAAAATTATTAGCCTAGCCCTTATATTGCGTAGGAGGGTTAATCGGCCTATTATTATTCCCATCCTATATGGGGGCTTCCTGGGGCAAATTATAAATGATTTATATTCCTTTCTTTGCTTTTATTATTAACAGGCACTGGCCGTATAATTTAAAGGTATGGTAAATAAAAACCCTTACGAATATTATACCTTAGGGTGGGCGAGTTATTTTTGGGGCTGAAAGCCTAATATTTTCGTTTATTATATATTCCCCTTTTTCGAATATATTTCTATTCTTAAATATACCGGGGATCGGTATAGTAAATACCTTTGGTTCGGCGAGGTTTATATAACCGAAAATAAAGGCCTTAAAAAGTATATACTGGTTTCGGACTCCGATCCTTTTTATAATAATTATGCCCCCTATAAAAAATTCCGTATCGAGAAATTATTTAATAATACGGTATGGGAGCAGGATATTAAGCATTAAAAGGATTACTTTAAAGTTATTCTCGGCGGTCCTGACCTTTTTAAGGTTATAAATATTTTAAATTTGGAGGCTAAAAATATTCCCGGCCTGATTAGGCCTTTTATACAGCCGGTATAAGGGTTTAATATTTTTGGCGTTTATAAATAAGGGGGTGGCCGAGGTAAAGCTTTTAAAAAAGGTAACGGTGGTAATACGGCGGCCTTTTAGGCTTTTGCTCGTTGTAAGGGTTTACGCTCTCGTAAAAAATAAGGGACATTATAAAATTTTTAAAATTAAACCATAATTCTTTCGTCCCGCGATTAATCCTTTCGCTATTACCAGAATAAAAATTATACTATACAGGATTATTTAATGGCGTTCTTTAATATAAAAAATTAAGTTTTCCCACGAAGGAATTTTTACTTTTACGTATAGCCCTTTAAATAGGGATCCCGCCCTTCCTTTTTTATAAATTAAACAAACGAACTAAAACTTAAACTATAACCTTTTCCTAAAATTAAAAAGCTATTCTTAATTGCCATTTTTAAATGGTTTAAAATAGGGCCATTTGGTATAATATAAGAACGGGAAAAAGGAAGCGTAAGAATATTCCCTTCCAGGCTTTTGGGTAAGGGGATATAGTTTTTTTTTTATATACGTATATACGCCTTAGGCTATTAACGGAGCTTTAAATATATGGTTTTTACTGGGTCCTTTTATAATATTTGGTTTTAAATTAATTAAGGGCTTATATTATATAAAGGAAAGGATATTAGGTGGGGGGGGTTTTTTTATATATAATAATCCCTTTTGGAGTTTTTATAATACTGTACAGTTTTATTTTTCTATTAAAGAAATATTACCGAATTCTTTTATAATAATTATCGGGATTTGGAATTATACTTTTTATTTTATTTTTAAAATTGGTACTTTTCCCGATTTTGGCTCTTCATTTTTTAATTCTTTTATACCGCGTGGTTTTCTGGGCCGCAGTATTATGGTAATACGTTTAATTAAATTATTTTTTTTTTCCCAATCGCTATTATAAAATATTATTATTCGGCATTGGTCCTTACCCAAACTTTTTAATATATTATTCCCGATATATCCTTTTAAATTATTCCCCTTATCGCTTAATCCTATACAGCCCTCTCCTATTATATTATTCCACTTTAAATAAAATTCCCATTTTTTCCAAGTATTATTATTAATTCCTACCGGCTTATTCCACCATCCGTTTTCCTGGACAAATTTCTTAACCTTATTATTCCCGATTATACGCTTAATAAAAGGGCTCCCTTTATAAGGTTCCCTAAATTATATTATTCTTCCTTTATTCGAAAGCTTATAAATAATATAGGGTTTTATCCATCGAGGGTTTTATTTATCCTTTATACTTTTAACTCCTATAACTGGTATCCATCGTAATATTAAATCCCCTTTTTCCAATAAAACCTTCCTTATTTTCCCGCTATTTTTTTTATCCACGTACTTGGCCCTGGCTTCCCTATTCCATTATAAAATTCGGGCTGCCTTTACTAAATTCGTTTTTTTCCGTTCTATTGCCCGGCTCCTTTTTACCAAAAAATCCGCGTACGGTATATTACCCTTTTACTTAATTATTCTTTAAATAAGGAGCGCCATTTTAATAAGGGTAACCATTTTTTAACCGTATAATAATACATATAGGGAAAATCCTATAATTTGGTTTATTATAATTTTTTATACTATTAATACCCCTGGGTACGCGTTAACCTAATTACCGCCTAATTTTAATAATATATCCCTAATACTTAAATGGGGGTATTTTATCCCTTTTTATAATCGTAAATTATATACCGATACCGTAATCTTGGCCAGGCCTATTTGCTTTATAAATTTATCCAAAAACCCTCGGTTTTCCGGTCCTTTATTAATTATTAATTTCCCATATATCCCATGCCTATAAATAATATTCTGCCAAATAAAGCTGGCCATTTACCCTGCGGTGGCTTCTTATAATGGTCGTCCTTTAATTTATCCTATTAAATTATATTTGGCCTATATAATATAAATATACCCTTTTTTTAATGGTATTTAAAAAATATCGAGCAAAACCTTAAAAAAGGGGGTTAAAATAGGGTTAAAAATCTTTAGCGGTATTATAGGCCTTTAAGGGTTTCGCTTTTGGTAAATTAGGCAGGTTTTTAATATTTCCTGCACCTATTTCTATTATTCTTTTTAATAATAGTATTAAATAATAAAATTAAATATAATATTCCGTTCTTTATACTTTCCGTAAATATAATTATTTTAAATAATATATTTCCGGGTTTAATTATTATTAATTATTAATTATAATTATAATTTTCCCTTTAAGATTTTGCGCCAAAGCTTTTGGTCCCTTATTAGGTAATTTAAAGCCTTCCTTTTTTAACGGAGGAATAATTTATAAAAAATATTACTCGGTTTTTTTAAAATAATAAAAAAATATACTATTTTTCGAAATTTATCGCTTTATATTTCTCCTTTTAAAATTTCAATATCCCGCCAATCCTGTATAACCCTAAGCACGTATAATTATATATTAATAAAATTTTTAATATTTTCTTTTAATTTATTATTTTTTTTATTTAAAGGTTTTAAAGGTTTCCGTAATAATACGTTTATTATAATATTCTTATTTCCTAATATATACTTTATATTAAAATCGAATTACCGTATTTATATAATCCATTTAATAATAAATACCCCGGGTAGGTTAATAATATTATTATTAAATTGGTATATTATATTAGCCGCGTTTATTTTAAGGGTAAAATATATGCCGTATAAATAATTCCGTAATTATTTTAAGGCTATAAATAACCCCTTATATTTTAATTTGGCCGAATAATATATTCCCTCGGCTTTGTTTTAATAACCGGACTTATATCTCGCCATTAAAACCTTTTCTTCCCTTTTTTAATTAATTCATACTCCCTATCCGGTCCCTAATATATTTGCTTTAATAATAATACGTCCTACCTTTAGGGAATAATTAATTTTTATTAAAATTAAGGGTAATATTAAGGCTTATTTAAAAATTTCCATTATTCTTACGTATTTTTCCTCCCAAATAAACTATACCCCTATACGGGTAAAATTATATAGGGGTTTAATAATATAAATAAAATCCTTAATAAATATTCGGTAAAAAACCACCATATTAATAAATCTTTTAATATTCGATGTATTTTTAAAAACCGTTTACTTTTTAATTTTAATAATTTTGGCCTATTTAGGATTACGGCCATTTATTCCGTATATAAAACCTATTATTATAATTAATTTTTAGCACCATTTAGATTTTCCTATAAGGATTATGGTCCCGGCCAGTTTATTGCGTAATAATATTTGGTTTAAATTCCTAATATATTCGGCTATATATTACCGTACCCCTGGGTAAATTTCTCGTTTATTATATATAATTATTAAACCTTTAACCGTTATATTATTAATAAGTATCTGGTATATTATTGGAATAAGGCCTAAAAGAATAATAAAAATAATCTTATAAAATTAAGTAATATTATTCGTTTTTTTTTACGGGAGCGTGGTTATTTTAAATAGGCCGGTAAATATTATAAAAATAATAAAGTTTCGGGATTTAAAATCGAGCATTATTTGGTCGTATCCGGAGTAAAAATCCAGGAGTAAAATAAGCTAATAATAGGTTATATTTTTTATAAATTTATCGGTAATTAAATGTATAAAAGCGTTACGAGTTATAATCGAATTAAGACTTTTAATTAAATTAATTAAGCGGTATTTCCCATCCTTTTTTTTAATTAGGAACCAGGGGTTTTAATACGCCGCTTGGTTTGGTTTAATTATTCCCTTCCTTTTTTATTCCTCGAGTATTTCGATTACCACCGTTATTAATACCTTAGAAATAGGAATACTTTTAATCTGCCACCCTGTATAAGGTATTATATCGATTTTCTGGGAAGGGGTTATTTTAGGGTTAATTTTGCCCAAATATTCCCAGGACTATACCAACGTTTATTTTTTATTTATAAGTATATTTATTAATATCCTTTATTTTTCCCCTTATAATTCCACAAGGGATTTTAAGATTTTATTCCTTTTTTCCGGCGTAAGCCTGGCGCCACTGCGCCCTACCTTATATAATCGTGGGCAAATGTATTTACTTTATTCCGTATTATTATAATTTTCTTCCGATGGCTTATTTTTCTCCCATTTTTTCTTATACCAGTCCGGGTTTATAAGGGCCGCTTTATACCTTACCTAAATATCCACGGGCTTTATTTTATCCGTTATATATTTATATACGGTAAAAATATTAATAATATTAATATTATTAAGGGGAAACGCCTTTTAAGCTCCGCCAACCCTTAAAATCTCATTAACCATAAAATTTTATATTTTTTTATTATTATTTTGCAGCTTCCGATTATTACCCTTATAATATTTTCCGGGGAAAATATTTGATTTTTTCCTGGTAGTTTTTTTTTTATAATTAGGGTTCCGTAAATAATTATAAGGCTTTTTACGCTTTTGCCTTTCCGGTTAATAAAAACCAAACTTTATATTTGGCTTTCCGGTCCAAATTTCTCTATTTAAAAGGTTCTCCCCTTTTTATGGCCCATTAATATACCCCTCCGTAGGCATATCCTCCTTAAACCTTTTTATACGGCGCTCCACTTTTTTTATGGAATATTAAATTATTATTTTTTCGTTATTCGAATCCAATATTTTTATTATATAGGCAGGGATTTCGATTCTACCAGCACGGGGTTTCCCTAATTTTATACTGGCCTTTTTTTTTTTTTTGGTCGAATTATAAGGGTTTCCTGTATTTTCCTAAAAACCTTTATTCCCTAAAAATAAATATTACGGAGTATTCTTCCATGTTTTTTTTCCAGGGTTAGGTTTATAATAATAATAATATAATTATTCCCTTTTATTTTAAGCTCCCCGATCAATATATGGCGTTTTTTATTATGGCGCTATTTCCACCCCATTATTATAATAAAAGGCATTCCTAATATTATTTTTAACGCCCCTTTACGATCTTCTTTTAGTACGAAGAAATTGTACGCAATATATTTAAATTTTAAAGAAATATATACCCATTACCGTATAATTAAGGCTGAATTAATTTTTTGGCCATTATAATTAAAAAAACGCAATTTGCGCCTGGTAAGCCTTAAAACCGTGCTCCTAGGCGTAGGTTTATTTAAGGATATTGGCTTCCGCGCCTATATTTATAATAACCCTGGCCAGCCTATTCCTAGGCCCTTTTATATATATTAATAAGTACGGGCTCGAATAAAAAAAAAAGGGGATTATTAAGGGGATTAATACTAATGGGTTAGGAATATTAATTAAATAGGAAATTGCCTTTCCTCCCTTTAATATTACCGCTTTTAGGCCGCCTGGCAGGCTTATAAATAAAACCTTAAAGTTTATACGTTTATATTATTAATATGGCTAAATACGTATAAGATTTATAACTTTTAATTTTTTTAGGGGTATATTATTAATCGAGCGTATTTTTATTTTAATTATTTGATAAATATTAGGCCTATTTAGGATTACCTATTAATATCCCTTTGGCTTTTTACCCTTATAAATAATTTTATTAATAATTTCCTCCACCCTTATTTTATTTACCAGTTTTTTTTATAAGGTTATCCTTATGGGTTATAATATTTATAATATTTCCGTAATTATTAACCCGTAAGGCCTCCCTATAATCTTTATAAATTATTTTTTTATTACCTTTTAAAAAATTAGGTCCGTAAACTCTAAGGGATCCTTACGTTTATTATTTAAGGGCGCCTTTTCTTTCTCCTATATATTATATTCTATTTTCTCCTTTATTACGCCCAATACTTTTTTATAACCAATATTCTTTTTTTTTCATTTGGCGCCTTTTTTTTCCCCAATCATTTTAATTTTATTCTCCACTCTTGCCCTTTTTGGGTGCCTGCCTTATCCTTTTTTAATTCCTTCCTAATTATAACCGAAAACCGTTTATACCGTTTTATTATTCATATTAATAATAAGGGCTTCCATTATTACCTCCGCTTTTATATTCTCCCAGCTTTCCCACAAATATTCCTCTATTATTACTACCTTCCCTTTTATAATAATAAATGGTTAATTATTTTAAATACCATTATTTTTAAGCATTTTATAAACCTTATCGGTTAAGTTTATTTATGGCTGGCGTATTTAAGGCACCTGGTCCTTTTTATTAATTAGGCCAGGCGTATTTTTTAAAAACCAGGGATTATTTATAATTATATTTTATGCCTTTTATACCTAATCGTAATAATCCTTAGGCATTTTTATTTATTTATAATACCGTATAAATACTATTTTTATTAATACTCCTTCCGTAATTATATTATTAAATATTTTAATAGGCCAGGTATTATATTCGTTTTTTTCGAAATCCCATTTTAGCATTCGGTGGAAGGGGTACTTATAAAGAACTTTATTAATTCGATTTTAAATATCCCATAAATAATTATATAATATATAATTATTTCTTAAATACTAATAATATTTTATTATTTTGGTTTGGTATTAGGGCCTTTTATTAAAACTGGTTATTAATATAAAAAATGCTTATACCTCTAAAATCTTTAAAGGAATTATACTGGTTTTTTAGGCAAATTCGGCTTAAATATAATAAAATTCCCGCGTATAATCCCGTCCAATTTAATAGGCCTAATTAGGATTATACGTATGGTGGCTTTTATATTAGGGCTTATTTTCCCTAATTTTGCCGTTATCCAATACCAGCTTTATATTTTCGCCTATTTTCCGGTTTAATAACGCATATATATTAACCACGTTTAAAGTATTTAACTTATTAATTAGGTCTTATTAAATTACTTTAGGCAGGATTAATCGGTTAATAAAAACTTTATCGCTTTCTCGTAATCGGAGCGCGGGCGGTAAATCGTAGGGGTCGGTTTAATTCCTTTAGGCCATTTTAATTATATCGTATTAGTTGGCTTATTAGAATTAAAAATCGATAGGGTTATACGCAGCTTCTTTAGCGCGGGTAATAATCCCTTTTTTTTCCTACTAGAACTTATTCCCAAACAGCTTTATTATCTTTTTACGCTAATCCAGGAAGGCTTTAAGCTTTTAGAGAAGTTCCTCGTATATTCCAAAGCATAAATTATTATTTATAATCCCTGTAAAGCTATATAATTAAGCCCATAATATATTATCAAAGGTATTTAAAAACGCGTTCGATAAAATAATATTATTAATATACCCCGTATGGTTTTCCTTATATTAAGCGAGCCGGCGTTTTTATCCCGTAATATATAACCGTTATTAATTAATATTTTTTATAGGCCAGTTTTAATAAGCGAAGCGCTTTAGGTTTACCATATTGCGGCCTTTTTAAAAGGTATCCCTATTTACGAATTTCGTTTTTAAGGCCTTTTTTACTTCGATCCATATTATCCTTATAACGAATAATTTAACTGGTTTGGCATAAATATTAATATAATATTATATAATATAATTTATTTTTTACGCATTATTTATAAATATTGCCTATTTAAATATTCGATTTAATTAATACGTATATTAGGAAATATTATTTCCCTTAAATATTATACTCCCTTATATACCAGGGAGCGGTAATAATAATCGGACCATAATATATTAATTTATTTTATAAGCATTATACTAATCAATATTGGATATTACTTTTATAAATTGGTAAAAAAATAATATTTATTTTATTTTTTAAAATATTAGGGAAATATTCGTAGTATATTTTGCCCGGGGTATTGGTATAATAAAGGTTCTTAATAGTGGGATTTTAAATAAGGGAGGGTTAAAGGGTAATCGCTCGGTTTTTCGTTTATATAAAAAGGTTTAAATTTCGTTGGCGCCCTCCGGTATTTTTACTTTCGAAAATCGTTTTTAGGCCTAAGGCCTATTTATAAGGCGTTTTTTACCTTTCTTTACCATACCCGTATTTTAATAAAGAAACTTTTACCGCGCCTTATTATAAAAATATAATATAATAAATTTTAAATAGGGAATGATTTTTTAGGAATTTAGAAATATTTATAAAAAATGGGAAAGATTATAATAATTAAGATTTAAATAGGTTTTTAGGGGGTAATATAATATAGGATTATTCCTTTTTAACCTTAAATTAATAAATTATAAATAGTCTTTTAAAATTAAGGATGGTAATAATAATAATACTTTTTAAACCTTTTAAGTATAATCGTAAGATTTTTATAGCTTAAAACAAAAAGCCTATACAGCCTTTTTAGTAATTACCTTCCCATTCTTCGGGTATTAATACTATTATCCCGGGGCTTTAATAGGCCCCGCTCCTTATATTCCACGCCTTACGCTTAAAAATCTTAGGCTTTATAGGCATACCGCTTTACCATTCTCCTTAATCTCCTTACCCCTTATTATTAATTAATCCACTTTTGGCAATTATTAGCTTACCGGCTTCTTATAGGGCCGGGCGTAATATTGGTTAATTTGCTTAGGCTAAAAGGCCTCGCCTTACCTTCCCCTAAACTTTAAATTAATTTCCTTACCGTATATTTATTTCCTTCTTAACCGCGTTTTTAAATAAAGGAAATTAGGCGCCTTCGGAGGGTAGGGAATTAATTATAATTTTATGGGTGAAAGCCTATAGGTTTGGCATTTATAACTTATAAATTATTATAATTACCATATTTTCCTTTTATTACGGTCCGATCGTAATAAAATATGGAACCCCTAAACTTTTCCCAAATAAGTTTGGTTTTCGAGATCTCTTTTTTTATTTTTTAATAAGGCCTATATAAAATTACCCTTATACCAGATTCCTTTAAAAAGGGATCAACCTTAATTTGGATAGGCGATTTATATTTTTTAAACCCTTCAAGGGATATTTCCCCTAATATCCGTTAGGTCGGGCACGGGTTTTAACGATTATAATAAAAAGCAAAATTTAACCTAAAAAATAATATGGTAAGGCCTCCTTTCGAAGAATAATTTAATAATTATAAAAATTAGTATTAATTTCCCCCTATATTTTAAAGCGTTTGGCGGCTTTAATCCTTTCTTTTTTTTATACCCTTTAAGGAGCGGCAAAAATACTCCATAACTCCTGTTTTTATTTACGGGGTTTTAGCCGGGATTACGCTAATTATCCCTTCGCTATATAATTTTTAGGATTTTTCGCAACCGTAATAAATTCCTATAAACCAAGCCCGGTTATTATATACTCCCTTTTACCTATAAATAAAACATTAATATTATTTAGTTTTGCCTGCTTTTTCCCAGGTTAAATTAAAATACCTCCGTAATCTTTACCCTAATACTATTATCCCCTTAACCGGAATTATATAAATTATCCCTCCGTTATATAACTTTTAGGATTCTTTTTATAATCGTAGGTAGGATTATAATACGGGCCAATTTAAGGGCGCCTTATTTAACCCCTAAACGTCCGCGGTAATTTTAACCAACCCAGTGCCCCTTTTTTTTAGAACTTTTTTTAATAATAAAAGGGCACTCCTATTACCTTCCCCCTTACCCTAAGCTTAACCGGAATTATATAAATCGTTCCTCCGCCACGCAGCTTTTAAAATCCTTTATAACCGTAATACCCTTAAAACTTAAATTAGGCTTATAAAAATATTCCTTTTATTTAAAAATAGGATTATAGTCCTGCTTTTCCTTATACGTATTAATACTTTTAATAATCCCTTTTTCTTTTTCTTTTATAACCGAGCGAATAAAGGTTCCCTTATTAAATCGCACCTTAATTTTACACCGAATTTTCGTAATATAATAGGGGTTTAATTATTTATTAACCTTTATTATTTTATTTATAGGGGTATAATAGGGGTGTATAGCTTTATTTAATACTTAAAGCTTAACCCTTTTTTCGCCCTCCCATTTTAACCATATATATATTTTTAACCGGTACCGGACCTATTTCGAAATCGAATTCCCATTATTTACCTTTGGCCCTTATAGGTTTATAATACTGCCAGGGTAATCCCATGGCGCCGCAAAGCTTCCGCATTATTCCTTTTTTTCTAGGATATATTCCCTGGCTTCTCCGTAATAATAAATCATTCCAAGTATAAATGGTTAGCTTCCGAAAGGCTCCTAAGCTCCGTGTATTATATAGGCCTGCCCAGCTTTACCCATTATTACCCCTAATTTATTATTTTTGCTTTATTTTAGGGGCAGTTTATTTTTAGCCGGATATTATACTTTTACCACCGTGGGGAAAAAATTACCCCCCCTAAGGAGTATAGTTTACGCGATTTCTTAGGCGCTTATAATGTAATATACTGGTTAATTTTTAATTTTATTATAATATAAGTATCCGCTTTATTTTTCGCAGTATAAATATTACCAATTTCTTACCGGTATACCATAAAAGGGTTTTTCCATTTCGGTATAATAATTTCCGTGGATTCTTATTTTTATTTATTAGTATAATCCCGTACAGTATTATTCCCTAATTATAACCATTAATCTAAATTAATTAAGGGGAAAAAATAGTGAAGGGATTTTTTAAATTTTAATTTTAAAAAACGCAGGCTTATTATTAAAACTTAAATTCGTGAATTTTAATTAAACCTCCAGAAAATATAGCGGGGAGTAGGTTTAATAACCTTACTATATGGTCGGTGTTTAAAACTAAGCTGTTTAATTTGGTTAAACCTTTAATTGCCTTTTTAAAAATGGCAACGCTTTAGAAAATATGGAATAATCCTATATAGGATTATTCCTAAACAATAATATAATATTTAGGGGAAAATATAATATATTAAATAGAAGTTGCATTTCCATAATTAAGTTTTTACCGCCATGGTTTATTACCCTTCCAGAAGTCCCACGAGTCCCGGGGGTCCTCCTGGCTTTTTATATAGTCCTGTACAGCATTATTTTAGGGCTCTGAATTAGTTATTTAAGTAATTGCGCCGGGCGCAGGTCTTCGGTACAAATGCAGCGGGGGATACCTCCGGCACCGCTACACTATATGGCGGAGGAATAATTTACGTAATTCCGGTTTAGGGGATAATAATATTAAGGTGGAGATTACGGAGGTACTTTTATCCGACCTGGGAAAAAGCAGGCAAAATTAAGCAATATTAATATTCTATTTATAAATAAAAGGGAGTATATAATGGCCGGGTTTGGCTTATAAGGGCTTATAACGATTACGAAAAATCCTAAAAGCTGCGTGGCGAAGGGATAATTGGCGTGATCCCGGCTAGTACCTCGTAAATAAAAACAGGAATTATAGAGTATTTTTGCCGCTCCTTAAAAGGTATAAAAGAAAAAAGGATTAAAACCGCCAAGCGCTTTAAAATATAGGGGGAAATTAATACCAGTTTCTATAACCATTAAATCGTTTTTCGAAAGGAGGCCTTATTATACCATTTCCTAAATTAAGTTTTACTTTTTATTATAATTATTAAAACCCGTGCCCGATTTAATAAATACCAGGGCAAATATCCCTTAAAGGGTTTGGAAAAATATAAACCGCCTATTTAAATTAAAATCGATCCATTTTTTAAGGAATCTGGTATAAGGATAATCTTATATAGGCCTTATTAGAAAAATAAGAGGAAAGATTTCGAGAATTAAATTTATTTGGAAAAAGTTTAGGGTCCCACGCTTTATTGCGATCGGGCCGTAATAAAAGGAAAACGTAACAATTATAATAATTTATAAACCATAAACGCTAAACCTATAGGCTTTTATTTATAGAATTATAATTAATTCCTTACCCTTTAAAGGCGCCCAATTTCTTGTATTTAAAAAAGCGGTTAAGGAGGAAATAAATATACGGTAAGGAAATTAATTTAAAGCTTAAGGAAAGGTAAGGTAAGGCCTTTTAATTTAAGCAAATTAACCAATATTACGCCCGGCCTTATAAAAAGCCGGTAAGTTAATAATTGCCAGGAGCGGATTAATCGGTAATAAGGGGTAAGGAGATTAAAGAGAACGGTAAAGCGGTATACCTATAAAGCCTAAGATTTTTAAGTATAAGGCGCGGAATATAAGGAGCGGGACCTATTAAAGCCCCGGGATAATAGTATTAATACCCGAAGAATGGGAAGGTAATTATTAAAAAGGCTGCGTAGGTTTCCTATTTCGAGTTATAAAAAGTTTTATAATTATATTTAAAAGGCCTAAAAAATATTACCACCATTACCACCCTTAATTTTAAAAAACCATTTATAATCCATTAATCTAAGGCTAAAAAGGAATAATCCTATATTACACTACCCCCTAAAAACCTATTTAAATCCTAACTTTTATAATCTTTCCCATTTTTTATAAATTTTTTTAATTCCTAAAAAGGTTATTCCTTATTTAAAATTTACTGTATTATATTCTTATAATAAGGCGCGGTAAAGGCTTTTTTACCAAAATACTATTACGGTAAAGGAAAATAAAAAACGCCTTATAAATAAGCCTTAGGCCTTAAAACGATTTTCGAAAATAAAAACACCGGAAAGCGCCGACGAAACCTAAACCTTTCCACGTAAATAAAAAGCCAAGTAATCGCCCCTTAACCCTTCCTCGCTTAAAATCCCGCTATTAAAAACCCTTATTATACTAAGACCCCGGGCAAAATATAATACGAATATTTCCTTAATATTTTAAAAAATAAAACGAATATTATCCCCTTATTAATATATAAAAGTAATATTTAATACTGGTTAATATAATCCCTATAAAATAAACCAATATATTATAGTCCGATTACCATTACCATTTCCTAATATATAAGGAAGCGTAATATTTAAAAAAAACGATATTTTTTAATATATATATTAATTAAATCGAATATTTAAGCACGTAGTACTTATAAGTAATACGCAAAAAATAAATTATATTATATAATATTATATTAATACTTACGCCGAACCAGTTAAATTACTCGTTATAGGGAAAATATAAATCGAAATAAAAAAGGCCTTAAAAACGGAATTCGCAAATAAGGATATTTTTTAAAAAGGCCGTAATATAATAAACCTAAAGCGCTTCGCCTATTAAAACTGGCCTATAAAAAATATTAATTAATAATGGTTATATATCGCGGGATAAAAACGCCGGCTCGCTTAATATAAGAAAAACCATACGGGGTATATTAATAATATTATCCTATCGAACGCGTTCCTAAACGCCTTTAATAATATATCGTGGGCTTAATTATATAATATTACAGGGATTATAAATAATAACCTATACCTTGGAATATATAAGGAACTCCTTTAAAAGCTTAAAGCCTTTTTGGATTAGCGTAAAAAGATAATAAAGCTGTTTGGGAATAAGTTCTAATAAAAAGAAAAAGGGATTATTGCCCGCGTTAAAAAAGCTGCGTATAACCCTATTAATTCCCAGTTTTAATAAGCCAACCGATATAATATAACCAAAATAGCCTAAAGAAACCAGACCGACCCCCGCGATTTACCGCCCGTATTTCGACCACGAGAAAACGATAAAGTCCTTATTAGCCGATTAATCCTGCCTAAAGTAATTAAATAAAACCTAGCTAATAAACTAAATACTTTAAATATGGCTAATATATATACATTATTAAACCAAAAAATAAGCGAAAATATAAAGCTGGTGTTGGATAACGGTAAAATTAGGGAAAATAAGCCTTAATATAAAAACCACCATACGTATAATCCTAATTAGGCCTATTAAACTGGACGGGACCATATGCGTGAATTTTATTATATTTAAGCCAAATTTCCTTACAAAATTAATATAATCCCTTTAGAAATTTTGGAGGTATAAGTATTTTTTATATTAATAACCAGTTTTAATAAAAGGCCTCAATACCAGATTAAGGTAATAAGATATTATTAATATTTAGGAAATAATCATATATAATATAATTATTTATGGGACGTTTAAAATCGAATTAACGGAATCCTTTATAAGCACCCCTTTTATTAAACGCCAGAATAGAATTTCGAAAAAAGCGAATATAATACCTGGCCTATTAAAACATTTAATAATATAATTACAAAAGGAGTATTAATAAAAATAATATTTATCCGGTATTATAAATAAAAAAAGGTGCCGAAGGATTAATACGATCGGGTATAAAAGGCCCAGAATACGATTATAAATAATCCCTGGTTTTTAAAAAATACGCTTGGCTTAATTAATAAAAAGGACCAGATACCTTAAATACGCCAGCCATAAATAAACCTAACCGACGAGATTTATAAAATGCCTAAAAATAATAATATTTAAAATAATTAACTATTTATTGGGAATACGTAGTGAGCGTAAGCGAGCGAAGTATTCGCTTTCTAAAATCATTAAGCCCGGGAGGGATTACTAAGACTTACAGGGGGGAATTGGCTCAAAAGTCGAAAAGTGTGGAGTCCTTCCTAATTAGGCGAAAAACAATACCATAAGATTTTGCATTTATATTCATTAAAATCATTATATAAAGAAACTCCTTCTGATTATTATATAATATTTAAAAACCCTTATTAATAACTCTAAAAAAGAGCTATAAACTTATTAATTAACTAAGAAATATATTTAATATGGTTTTTTCATATGGTCTAAGCCCTATACGACCAATAATAAAACGTCTATGCATTTCCTTTCGCGCAAATATATATCTGCCCGCATCCGCCGTAAAAAAGGGAATAAAAGAAATTTAAAGTTATAAAACGATATATTAGGAGTTTCGCTATATAAAGCATATTTTTATTTATTTTTACAATTTTATTTGC
>JAKWBI020000854.1:0-17953 GCA_022664585.2 Zalerion maritima
GGGTGATTTTCATGCCAAAGCTTAAAATGTTTTGGCCTATTACGTTAATTTTTTTTGGGCCCACAAACATCGTGTTAACCACGCCCCCCCCCCCCCCCCCCCGGCAGGATTGACGCCCCTACACTCTGTCTGGGTCGAGCTCCGCTGTCAGGAGGACGGGATTAGCGTGCCCTGGGTCCCCATTCTAGGAGCTTGCTAGTCTCCCAGGCTCCGGTTCATCATGTCCCTGGTTGTCTAGCTCGTTCCCGTTGCAGGCGTCGGAGATTGCCTAGAAAGCCCAGCAAGCTTGCGATGTCTCCAGCTTCCTGTTTCGCTGGCACGACTCGGCTTGGCGGTATAAATAAATAAATAAATAAAATCAAAGACACCTGCGGTGGTGCATAAGCCAGTGGATTCCAATACCATGCTGGCGGGACGATCCGGGCTGCTGTTCTGGGACAAGTTATGGAATTTGATTCGCCCGTCCAAGTCTTGGCCCCCATCGCCGCCCAGGCTGCCGTCATTCCCATCCCCGAAAGCTCTCAGATTCCCAAAACCTGATTGATGATTCATGACCCGCAAGAATAACTCCCCAAAGGGTGCCAAAGATCCTCTAATGTTAGTCATAGCTACTGGGAACCACCTTGAGCACCCCAAAACGTTAGCTTGGAATTGTATCTCCCTTCAAAAAAGAAAAAAATTGGGACGGCGACCGGTAGCTGGTGACATTGAAAGCTGAACTGCCGGCGACGCTGTTGGCAATATTCCGGGTGTCCCCCCATCGAATATTGGCATTCATCAAGCAGCCGTGGAGTTTGCTTTGGAACAAGTCGTCAATCCCTATACCGAAGGGCAAAGCAGTTGTAGTGTTTGCCGTCTTCATGCAAAGAAGCTGCCTGAGCCTTGATGTTAACTTAGTGGGGACGGGTCAACTTTCAAGTTTGGAGGTCGACAGCTTACTTACCTACAGCAGATCATCGAGGGCGTCGGGTCACTTGAGAAGTACTATGTGGATTTAGATTCGACATGGTGAATTTGTGACTGAGAGGACCAAAGGCACAGCGGCTCAAGTGGGAGATCAGGGCTAGGTGGACCAAGAGAAAAGCTAAGCAAATGTCCGTGTCTGGTACAGAATTTGGGAACTGAGGGACATAGTAGGATGCTCCATCACGAGATGATGGTCGTGCCGAGTGTCCACTAGACTATGGAGAGAGCGGACATTGTCTTCCTGCTAAGCAAGAAGTGTACAAACACGAGGAGAACTTGGTCCCAGTTGACTTCCCTACGTGTTTATCTCTCCCAACACCGCTCACTGTCTAACACCAACCAGCCCTTATCCCAGTGGTTCTTCCGGCAATGTTTCTAGTGGTTCGTCCAATCTTGCGTAGTAGATACCCAGTCCAAGATGGCTATTTCCCGCCACCTGCTTCTCACTGTGACGTGATTAACTCGGTCAACTTTGCCAAGCCTCGAATCGTGCTCATCGTTACTGCTAACCATGCCGGACAACGGAGGAGAATGGAGTGGGTAATCCTATGTGAGAAGAGCTTGTCAAATGCGGCTCCAGATGGGATGTGAGACGAATCCCGGTGCGGCAAGCTTAGCTGTCCAAACTTTGATTTCGTGAGCCTGGCCTCCCTTTTATACTATAACCCATACAACTCGTATTACTACTTCTAAAAACGATTTTAGTCATGGTTCTAGCAGGGCTTCCTGCCATGCTCCCAGTGGTGCTTCCAGTAGTGCTTCCCTATGCGGCGTATGTGAATACCAGGATTCCTTATTTTTGGCATCAACTTGGCACCGTACTTGTCGACTCGCGTCCCATGGCTGGAGAATAGGTGAGAAAATGCCCTGGAAGTCACTGAGGTGACTTGCCCTGAATCCACCCACCACACCATGCAGTACTTCAAGCTTCCAATCCTACATAGCTACTGGTATCCTGCCCTCGTTATTATTTTCCTCCCTAATCTAGATCTGAGCCATTGTTCGCCCTTATCACTGGCCCAATCTCCCTCACCCATTCTCCAGCCTTGTCGCCCACTTCAGATATGAGAGCAATGACTCTAGGTCTAGGGTCGAGGGAATGGCTTAACGTACCGAGCAAGAAGTATATCAGTCTAGCGATCGGAATATGGCAGAGTCTAGCGACGACGGTGAGCCTGAGTACAGCGATCTTGAGTACTGTCGAGGCAATGACGGTAGTCGTGGATGTTTGTTGTTGCTCTGTATGAAGGCTAAAAGGCTATTGTAGGTATCTGGCTCAATTTGGCTACTGGAACGATCTTGAAGTCTTAGGGGACAGCCAATTGGACCAATGAAAGCAGCTCAAGCAGCTCAAGCAGCTCAAGTTGGTACTTGCCCTTCTATCATCAACCAGAAAGTGATAAGTGTGGCCTTGCAGCCCTACTAATCAGGAAGACTACGCGCTGTAAGGGTTAATGCATGTACCTGGTTGGGCAAAAGACAGGGATTCTACCACGTGCTTTCCTCTCCACCCATCCTAGCCACTATACTTGCTTTTAGCCGAGATGTTTGTCGCCACGCCTGTTGCACGGCATGTTCAAAAACGGCGGGTGCAGACCGATTCAACAGGAGAAATGAATAAGGGAGACGTACGCCCGTACATACCCCACGATAAAGATTGCTGGCAACCGTTTGATGCATGGTGGTGGCTTTTCCGAGACCTCTTGGGGTCTAATTTGCCCAAGCTGGCGCTTGAGCCAATCCCCTGAGGCGGAGCTTCGAGAAGGACTGTCCAGTGATGATGTGCAAAGCACTTGCCCGTGTACCGCTACTTGGAGGAGCTCTCTGCCTCTTCGTACCTTGTACATATAGGCAATCTCTATGCCCATTCGCCCCGCCCCACTTCCCCACCTGATTAACCTTCCATTCTTCTGCAGATTCTGGCTGCACTCTCAGACATTTCGCTGCACAACTCTCCGCCGCAGATTTATACACACCAGATTGTACCAATCTAAATTGCAAAGGGCAAGATCTTGATGGACGAGGTCCATCCTTCCACAGACGCACATGCTAAGTAATAATTATGAATCATTTGCCTCTCGCCCGCACCCTCTCACCTTGGACCCAGCGTCCTCCTTATTCAGCCTTCAATTTATCAATTTTTGCGAGGACGAGATACGTACAGTAGCAAAGCGCACGAGCTAGCCCAGGGGCCAAACACCCGTCTATTGCACTGGATTGGCGTCTGGTGTTATTACAGCGCAGAGAAGGAGCTGCCCGGTCGTACCAAGGTAGATTGGTCCTGTGTACCTGCCCAAATCGCCTCCAGCACACCACAGAAAACGGCTCCTGCTGATGCAATGGAGACACCCATGAATCCCTGCAGGAAAGAGCAGGGGTATGCTGTACAGTACATACACCATGTGTATTGGCCTTCCCCTCGAGTCCACCCCCATGCACCTTCTTGACCTGCTCCCTCCGAATTCGTCCATGACAAGATGCAAGGGTAGCAAGGGCTCTACATGCGCTTCGCAACATCATCCGCCATTGTTCTAGCCCCTCTTTCTCCCTGTTCGGCTCCTTACCACAAACCATCATTGCTTTGCACAGATTGCATTGCTTCTACCACCACTACTCCCACACCCTCCTTTGTTTCTAGACCGGGTGGACGAGAGAGAGTCAGTCCTGTCCGGCTCTTCCCTACAAGTCTTGCTTCCCATTACACCTAGAGTATATCTCCAGAAGTATAGCCCTCTGCCCGATGCACTCAACTTCATATCTTTATGTGTACAGCCTCCCCTGCCCGTCCCAGACATTATATATTCGCCCAACCCTCCTCCTCACCTTCCCATTCCCTTTCCAGACCTTGATTAAACCACGATAAACCGGACCCTCCCTACCTTGGCCAAGCTCAACTACATTTTCATCGCAAATCTCCGCCAATACCCCCCTTGCTTCACTTCCGCCGCTTGGACGCAGTCTAGACATCCTGTTGCGACCGGAACAGCCATGTGCGACTACACACAAGTATGTTGCGCTGCAATTTCTTGACTCTTGCAATGGGTATCGTGGATGAGCCATCTGGAACTGACCTTGCAACCTCGCCGTCTCTAGCGAGAATTTCAATGCGGCCACTTCCGCTGGATCGTCTCGAGGTGGTGTCCTCACTACAGCAAAACCCACAAGCGATGTCAACCCAATGTAACGCACTTTGAATACCGGGGCGACGAAGTATGCGGTACGTGAAGATTTGCTTCCCCGTCGGGAGACTTTCCTCTGCTGCAAGGTCCCTCACTCCTAACTCCCCTCCCCGTTTAGGCGACTGCATGCCCAAGGTACAACCTGCGTGGGAGAACATGATCAAACGCCCCAGCAAGCAACACTTGGTGTAAGGTCAACCAAGAAAGAGTCGAGCCAACAACGCTGCATCAACCTGAGGTGAACGAAAAGAAGCAGGCTCCTGAAGCAACACGTCTTGAAAGCCAACGAGCGATCACTATATCGGCCCACAGCCACAGAATCACCTTGGAGACTCTTCATATTTTGAAGCTGGCGACTAGAAGGAACTAAGTGGGAGGGGATCAATTCTGGCCGTCTTTGGGCACCCCGGTTTTTATGCGAAGATTTGAAGGCACTAGCGCGAGGAATGGTGGTGCTGGCTGCGCAAATCTGGCCGAGCCGGAAAAAAAGGAAGCACGACGAAGAAAACAAACCCACCCAGCTCGCCAGCCTCCGGCAACCAATGCGCGAGACCCACTTCAGATTTTGGAAAACGTGGGAGAGGAGTCATTTAGCAACAAAAAGAAAGAAAGGGGAACAAGGTCGACGGGTAAACGCGGATGTTTTTCATGGCAGCGATAGGTTTTATTTTCTCTGTCTTGATTGGGACCACGGCGCTAGTAGATTGGAGATGAAAGCCAGGCCCACACGTGTCTTTTTTCAATTCCTTAGAACTCAGGGGGCTTTGGAGGATTTCAAAGACGGTATACGTTGGGTGCAAACCTCGATTTGGTTCATACTTGCACTCTTGGACCCCATTGTCCATACTGGCCTTTATGGTTTTTGGCCACCTCGGGGATTTTATCGTTTTTGGAGAACTGGAAAACTAGGGAGTTTGGGATCGAGGCGTATGTATTTCTCGGCTTTGATGTTTGGTGGGCTGTTCAGCTCATGGTGCCCGAGGCGTTTATCGAGCATTTTTTGGGCTACCATTTGCTACGACATACCTAGAACGAAATACATTGGATATATGACTACTACTACCTAGTACTACCTGCCGGTGATGGCGGTCTGGTCATGCATGGACCGGCGTGGCAGATGGCATATCATTCATCGTTGGCCTTGTAAGACAATGCGGGTCATGATGTTTTTCTTGCTTCTTTGAACCTTGCGGCGCCTCGGGGTGGAGTGGTGGTGCTGCCTGGAACTGGGTCGAACAGCATCCATCCTACTAGTTTTTTTTTTTTTTTTTTTTTTTTTGGGAGAAGGTTCAAGCTCGCGGTGTGCGGACACGGAGACGGAGGGGTGGGTGTTTCTTTACATACATGCAATACGTACGATACCTACCTACTGTACATGATGATATATTCAGTACACATACGTACGGGCTAGCCGCTTCTTCTTCGTCGGTCGGGTATCGTACGAAAAGATAGAGATAGGAAAGAAAGAAAGAGGGTTGTAGTTTTTTGTATTTACTTTTACTCGGAAAAGTTGCGGAATACTGAGCAGGGAGGAGGAAAAGGTGATGTGATATATGCCGTGTGCGTAAGGGGGGGGGGGGGGGGGGGAGTTGTTGAGAATTTACTTTCCGTTGCTTGAGTCTTGTGCTAGATAGACAGACATGGGATGATAGCCATGTAGGTAGGTAGCTGGCAGGTGTATATTACTACGGGGTTCTGGTACTGTACGGTACGGTACATACGGCATACACACACACACGCACACACACACACACACACACATATATATATATATGGAGCGCGATTCGTGGATTCGTGGATTCGTGGGGTGGGTGGTGGAGGGGGGAGCCATGGTGTTAGGCAGTTATTGGATTAGGAATGAGAATGAGAATGAGAATGAGAATAAGAATGGGGTCTATTTATTGTTAGATACGGCGCCAAGTGCGTGTACCATGTGGTTTGTTCATTTATTTTTATTTATATATATATATATTTTTTAAATCTTAATCTTAAATCTTAAATCTCATTCTCGGGGTAAATATTCCTGTTTTTTTTTTTTTTTTTGGCTTGGCTTGGCTGGCTGGGCCTGGCCGGCGCTGCTGCTGCTGCTGCTGCTGCTGCTGCGCGCATGAGCGATCAAGATTATTCTGCATGTGGAAGTGTTTTTGAAATTATATATATATATATATATTATATATGTATATTCTCTGCGATACGGAAGAGTGGTGTGTGTGTGTGTGCCAACGGCGGGAATGTACGAGCGATGGATACTAGTAGGCACTGAGGGCGGCGGTATATCTGATCAGAGGATGGTGGATCTGGGGTAACGTTAGGAAGTATACATGGCGAAGTGGTGGTGGCGGTGGTGGTGGTGGTGGTGGTGGTTGTTGTTGTTGTCACCGAAAGACAAACTTTCATTTCATGGGGTGGTGGGTGCACGCACGCCCAATGCAAGCGCGAGGGAATTTTACTGGAGAGCAGCCAGCAGCCAGCAGCCAGCAGCAGCTACTGTAGTACGTAGCTCTGCGGTCAGGATCGCAAGTAAATGTTATTCAAATTTTTTTTTTTCGCTTTCTCTGATATTTTTGAAGGATTCAAAATATTGAATGTCTCCAAGTTTAGGCAATATTTTTGCGGGCACGGGGCAGGTGACTGACATGGCAGATGCATGCATGCATGCATGCATGTATGTATGTATGTATGTATGTATGTGGGTGAGCCCAACGCCAGCAGCAACGCCAGCAACACCACCAGCACCAACAGCTTGGGTTTTGGGTTTTCTGAGAGGGAGGAGGAGAAGGAAGGTGGGTGGGGGGGGGGGAAGTAGGGAAACTGCTAGATGCGGCAGCAAAGGGATTGATAGGATAGTACTGTATATCATATATGTATGTATGTATGTATGTATGGGGCGGATAGATAAGTACACAGATAGATAGATAGATAGTAACAACAGATGCATGTTGTTTTTCCTTGCTTGCCCGACGGTGAATGGATACGGACATTCCGCCGCGTGTCTGCGGACGCATGTGCGATGGGAGAGGGAAACTTGGGTAAGGCCGAGACCGTCGGGAGCACATACCTGATAGCTCCATACCTATCTTGCAGTATGCACGCATTACGGCCAATACGCGGGCAGGCAGACTGACTGACTAACTCACTCGATGCCGCTGACGGAAGTGTACATATATATCATCGTGAGCGGCGGCGGCGGCGGCGATGGCATAGAGGGAGGAGGAGGGGCGATACATAGTTTGGCAAGCTAGTGTCGAGGAAGGGACACCGGTGTGGCGGGGAGCAAGGAGTTCGGTGGTGAATGCTCGGTCAAATCGATCGAGGCCCGAGAACAGGCATTCGCGGATACATGTACTGTAGGCATCATGTTATTTGCGGGTTATGGTTGTATCATCTGGAATTATAAACTGCACGCAGACAGTCGTGGTCTGTCTGGGATAAGATGGTAAATAATTGGATATGTATAAGCATCAGGGATCAACTCGTGTCGTCGCTCACGGGTTAGCTGTACCTACCCATTGTGAATAGTGCTCGTAATACGTATGTAGGGTCGAATCGAATGTATCGTACATAGATTGTCCAGATCAATACATAGGGAGTTTTCTTCTTTTTCTTCTTTTTCTTCTGCGAAAACCCGCCGAGAGAGTGCGCCCCGGCTTGGCCCAGCTATGTACAGTAGTGGAGGTGTGCCCAGAAACGACTTGCACACACACACACGCACGTGTATTGCAGTAGGTACTTGGTAGGCTCGCTAGATCATCATTCCCCCCCCGGGGGGGGGGGGGGGGGTGCAGAATATCATGAGATTTCTTTTGGTGATGATGACATCGTATTGAATCCAAGGTAGCAGTAGTTGAGGCGTGCAAGTATCCTGAAGCGCGTACCGTCACCTACCTATGATAGTTACATAGGAATTGAAATGGATGGAGAAGCTTCTTCCGTGGATCCAGTGGAGGGTTGTTGAAAACCTCAGCCTCTGTCTTGACTCCCCCCTCTCCTAGAAAATGTACAGTCATCATGGTCATGGTCATGACTCTTATGATTCCGGGCGGGGAGGGGGGTGCAAGAAATATTGAAACATCCACACCGGTGCGGTGCCGTACCCGTACCGGTAAAACCACACTCCGTGCCGTCGCAACTTCTTTCCCTTCTTCTTCTTCTTCTTCTTCGTCTTCTTGTTGGGAACGGCACAGCGGTCGCCGATGGGGCGGGTTGGATTGGGTTCGCGGACGGGGGAAATGTGACCTCATGTTCCGGACCTAACTAATAAATAACATGGAGTCTTTCCCCACATCACCAGATCTACATAGCCAGATTCGGAAGCCCCGCACACACCAACTCGATGAGGCTCCAGGGCCGCCGCCAGGCTATGCTGCCACTGCGAGAAGCTGACAGCAGCACCTGGGCAATGTGGGGGAGGGGAAGGGGAAGGGCGAGAGTTGGGTGTGTATCAAAGTGGCACAGAACAGTCCTTTCTTCATCTCCACCATTCATCATATATATATACATTCTTTTTCTTGGGCTTGGCCTTCGGCTTTCGAGAATATATATATATATATATATATTTTTAAATGGCATGCCCCGTGCCATGCAAACCATCGCTTTTTGCAGTGCTACGTACGACCTAGAAGCAGAGCGAGGGTGCTCTCCGCAAAACCAAAAACTTAGAAGGCAACAACTACATACATACACAAACTAACTCCTAGTACTACAGCAGTTACGTTGGATAAACAACCCGGGCATCGAACGGTTTGAAGTCACCAATGAACCATGCTTTCATCAGATGACTTTTTCTTCTCTTTTTCTTTTCTTTTTTCTTTTCTTTTTCCCTGCCCCTTGGTCTACCGTGAGCGGTCTTGTTTCAACCTCCACCATCAAGCATCAAGCCTTCCCGCCCGCCCTCAGAGTCCAGACGGTTGGCTGACGGAGGTTTGACGGGTCTGGGATGCTCGCGACGTCTGCTGCAACAGTGGCTCCTCAATGGGGCGGAAGGGGGTGTCGGGAAAGTCCCAATGCCTTCTTGTCACTATTACTGTATACAGATTCCTATGTAATATATTTTCCCAGTATCGCATGTATCATCATCATCAGCTGTCTACAATAGGTAACTTACAGCAGTAACTAGGTTACGCATCAAGTATCACGCCCGGCCGGGGGGGGGGGGGGGGGAGACCGACACCAGCCGTTGCAACTCCACTTGCCGCCTCGTAATAAGGGTCCTCCTGTCCTGTTCTTCCCTTCCTTTTTCATCTCAACTCGCATCACGTTTTCTTCCCTTCACCACCTCAGGCTTATTAGTACGTACCTCCAATAACCAAGTTGTAGTTACGTCCCCGGAGTACTTGCAAGTTTCTGACTCGCACTAATCCCTACCCGGCGGCTGTTGCGAGAGACATGATTGACGACCATGAAAAGCGTGGCTTGGTTTAAATTCTCCTGTCCCGGAACTAAGGTTTGGAGATGCATTTTAGGCGACGAGCAGGAACGGAAAGATGGGGGGGGGGGAAGGAACAAGGCAAAACGATTGGACCGCTGGACTGGATCGGAATTGGAATCAGTGAATAAGTTGCACTGGACTTTGAACAAAGTTTGGGAGTCATGACTTTTATTCCATGTTTTGAAACACCATGTCTTGGAATATCATACATGCTAGAAAGCACGAAAACAAAGTCTGCTGCTGGGCTAGTCGGCGGCGGGCGGCGGCGTCTGGGAGGGATCACCCGGTAAACCTCATACGTCGCGTACGGGTTTTTTTTCCCCCCGCCACCACCAACGAAAAAAAAAACCACAACGGGCGTTCCGTTCCTTTTCGAGACTGGTTTGGGATGGCTACTGTAGCTGGACAAGGCACACGAACAAGACATGCACAAAAGAATTTGCGATTAGTGCTTGCCTTGTGTACAATTAAGACGGTGTTTTTTTGGATATCGGTGATCGACCACCCACCGGGGAGGAGCATTGAGTCTCGTCTTCGTATATGCCCGGTGGGAGCCGACGAAGTGGGAGCTCCGCCAGCCAAGGGGTTTAAAGAAAGAGCTGGTGACGAGAAACCGATGCGTTGCATGCATGAAAGGGATTATAGGCAGGTAGGTATGGAGAAAAAGAGATTATTCCCACTTCCCTCCCCTGCGTACGGTACATCCCAGCTGCTGCTGCTGCTGCTGCTTGCGCTGCATGCAGTAGTTACCCCATTTCCAAGTCCACGGCCGGATTCTTGCTCCCCGCCTCCACCTCAGGCATATGCATATAGGTAATAAGTAACAATCGTACGCGCGATCTCTCTCTCTCTCTTTCTCGAACGCCCTGCGCGGTGATCTTCTGTATACATGTGCAGGACAGCAGTCATGAGTGTGCTCTACGATGTATCGAAAATGACGAGCTTCCATGAGTGCAAATACGGTGGTCTCATCGTCGGTGTCGTCGTTGTGAGATTCCGGGGCAGGTAGGCAGGCAAGCACTCGGAAGCAGCTCATCAAAGGTGAGGATCCCGAGGTCCCCCCACCCCACTCCTTTTCCGCCTTTGTTCCTGCACAACGATTGTGTGCACACTTATTATTGCTCGTAGGAAGGAGAGCAATGTATGGGGTACGCAGTACATATGTATGGACATGATACATATCACTCCCTCGAGCGCCCCCCCCGCATGTAAACACACACACACATACTGTATGTATGTATGTATGTATGTATGGATGTAGGTAAAATGTCTCAAAAGGAAACCGGGAGGATTTTTTAACCCCTACTAGCACATGCCTTTACATACTCTCTCTCACGCACGTACAGCAGGAGGGATAGCAGCAACGAAAAAAAAAAGGTACGCCGTACATGCAGCATGATTCCCGCCATCCAACATCGTGGGACTCTCGCCTGGCCGTCTGTTTGGCGGTTGATTTGGCGGGTCGTTTCCGCTCTCTCTCTCGCCGGGCTTTTACTTATTTACTTGTTTTACTGCGGCTGGCCATAATTTCCAATGCAATGGCGTCCGGTGCGGCACGGCTCAGCATCTTACATATGTAAGTATGTACGTACAGTACTTACTTATTGAGGGTGCTGTGCTCCAATTTCAATACTAACTCGCCCCCCCCCGAAGAAGCTGGGAAAAAAGCACAGGGCCGCGGACGGTCCGGCAGGGGGGTCAAATATGCTTATCAGCATTTCGAAGAGACACCTCTGGCGATGTCCAGGACTTGGTGGTGGCTAGCTTCGTTGAATGTCGATAAGATATCGTCCCCCGACTTACCGCCGTTTCAATGTCTCGAAACCCGGGCGACCCCCCCCCCCCCCCCCCCAACAGGAAGAGGAAGGTGCGTATGCTTGGTCTCATGTGAAGTATATCTGCAGGCGAGAGAGATCGAGTGGCTTCGTAGTCCTTGTTGGGTCGACGCACTCAGTCAGTCGTCCATAGGTGATCAAAACCTAGAGCCATTTGGGGTTTCTTTGGCCGCCCATGATAACATTCGGTGAGACATTTGTCTGTCGCTCACCTTGCGTTGTTGTTGCCGCAGACAAAGTTGGCCGGTTGAAATGCTGCATGCATGTTCAGGGTGGTCTAGGGTAGCAGTAGTGAGACCTATGTACATAATGACCCCCAATGGTGTCGCCTGGCGTTGTCGAGCCGCATCACAACGACGAAAGCACAACACTCATTGACCACTCTGGCCTGATAGACAGGGAAAGGTCTTCTCGGAGCAGAAATACCTATCAGATATCCGTTTTCACGAATGGGGGGAATGAGACAGCATGAGCAATGAGCAAGTCCAGGCAAACATTGGCTCGTGTTGGGACCACCAGTCTGCATCCCATGACGTGTAGTCAGAAAGGCTGCCGTTCATCAGCCATTCGCATTGGAACAGCGTGGTGCCCCGGAGAGTTGAGCGGTACAGCGCTTGTTGCGGCTGTAAACTCCTACCCCCCACGAGCTCAGAGCCAAGAACGACCGTCCCCTGAATCTAACAGTCCAACCCCGCATCCAAGCCCACGCCAGCGAAGCTCGGAGGAGGGGGGAGGGGGGGGGGAGTAATGTGACCCATCCACGGCATAGTTAAAGACTTGCCAGATTGATTCACGATACCAAAACCAGACGGAAGGCGTAGGTCTACAGCCTCTCCAACCGGCGGCACCCTGCATCCTTCGGCGGTAGAGGGGAGGCCAGATGATGTTTCCTGGTTGTTCCCAAAAACCAGAGCAAGATCTGTGATTGGGGAATTCTGGGGATCCCAAGCGGCTCCGTAGCCGAAGCAAACATCAATGAGTCCCATCACATCCCACGGCATGATCATGGTCACGGTACCGTAGCACAATTTGCAACTGGGATGGTCCGGCTGAGCTTCCTTCCGCCGTTCCTTCAACCCCCGCACTTGGTCGTCCTTGGATGGCTGCGTACATACCTGAATAGCGCCGCGCCGGGAGGTCACTGGTCCCCAACTGCCGGTTGCCGGAGGGAGGGCTCTCGCGGAGGCGGGCATGTATTTTTTTTTTACCTCGTTTTGCCGGGCTCATTTCCCGGCGGGGCCTATCATCGATTCGGAAGGGCGTTGGATATCGGAACGGACTCCCTGCTCTGGCCAAGCCACATCTTGTCGGCCTCTTCGCAAGCCCGGCTTCTCCGATAGGGCGAGATCGAGGGCCGGCGTGCTCTTGTGTGTGTGTACGGTATTCTTCTCGAGAAAGTACCTGTCCTTTAAAGTGTGCTCTTGTTTCTCCGTAGTTTCTGAACGCCAGTCCGCTGGCGCCAGCAATTACGGAGGAGTGCTATGCAGTCTCATCTCACCGTCTTGGGCGTGCCCCCAACATGGCTAGAAGGTTCTAGGACTGTGGGACACGTACAGATACATAGATCACCACACTAGTATGTTGGGGGAGGGGTCGGCGCGAGGCGCGAGGTGCGACCAGGCACATCAAGCTCATCATTGGGTCGTTGTTGGTTGCCTTTCCGTGCCGTCATGCTCGGTAAGGTGCGGGTTTTCCCTTGTTTTGTGTGTGGGGGTGTGCTACCATCCCACGACGACTCAGATGGCGGCGACAACAAAACAGAGATGTGACGAAGAATATCAAGAGGGTGAGGAAAGGCGTGAGGCCCAACGTGGATGGATGAATGGATGGTCATCAGAGATCCACCGGCTACTTGGTTCGATAGATGGGTTTTCTCCTGACGCCTCCTCGCCTATCTGATCCCGCGTGTGGCATAGCGCATATAGTCTATAGATCCGACAGCCAAGCTGGTTGGGTATCGGCATTGCCCATAGGCCAAGTGTAGATGCCCTTCTGCTGCCCGCCGCGAGGCGTCCAGGCACCATGACGGTGACGAATGGGCAGCAATACATTTGGGGCTGGCTCTGGTGTCTCACGGCATGTCTCGCATCCTCGCAGAAGGCAGAGAGGAGGGGGGGTGATGGTAGGAGGCGCGAATAAGGTTGGAAAGAGAAGGTGTAAGGGCGTGCCCTTGGGTTCGAAACGTTCCTCAACTGTAGCCGTGGGTCAATAAATGGTCCCCAACGCTACACGTGGATTCGCAGCAATGTGTCGCATGTTCCTTGCCCGATACACCCTGCCCAAGCTGTGTAGTGTGATGTCTAATATCTCGACCGAGGTCCAGCCAAACCCCAACGTTCTCCCGACCCGCACCGGGAATGGGTAGGTTGCGGACCGCCGAGCTTGCACGGGAAGGGACGGACATGAGTTTGGTTCCTAGAGAATGGGTAAGCTTGAAGACACATATAGGCCCACCAGCCGTCTCAGTTTAAGCGAGCATTCCAAGCAGCAAGATATCCATGGAAGTACCGGTGAGGTTTCGAAGTACTGTACTGTATCATCACCGATGGCGGGGCATCGCTGGTTGCGGCAATTTTACCTATCAGATGTCAGCTCGGGCTGCCCCGCCCCGCCGTGATATCTTCGATCTATCATCCATCCGCAGGTACCGGGTACACCTGCAACATCATCGCCTGGCCTCCCAGGGTCCTCCAATAGACGGCCGACAGCAGGAACAGGAGCGATAAAGACGGCTGGAACTCTATTGACCGAAGGTGCACCAGCAATCTCTTCCAGCAGGGGAACTTGCGTGGCAGCGGTGGTGTAATCTCGGAGGGGAGTGCGACTTGCGTGCAATTTGTTGGGCTCCCATCGAGGAGCCTTCTGCTGCTATCCCCTCCTTGCGCTCACAGAACGCATGCAGCTTGGTTCCCTGCCACAAGCTATGTTTTCCAGAACCCCACCCCGTCTTGACACTCTCCGACTTCTTATCTCATCACTTCGTGTCACCTATCCCACAGGGGGCTCCTCATGCTCATTTGCGGCGGAGCAAATACAGCGGGACGTACATGTACACTGTACAATGCAGTCCTTTGGGAAGAGATGATACGTCGGACCCGCGGCGATTCTCATCGGGGATATCTCCTGGGTCGTATTCCTGGGGGCGATAAGTAGAGATGGTACCAGAGGGCTGGAGTTTGGGCGATAGCGAAACAAGAGAGCCACAGCTCACCTCCTAGTGGATCCGAACGTGTTCGCACCCGGAGTGGTGCCATGCTGATCGCCCATTCTCCGAGAGACAATTGAGCATATCTTGAATTTGTTTCAGGCGCCTCCCATCTGTGCCAAACCGTATTGAATTGTGGTTCAACGCGACGGCAGGGAACACCGTGATGCACATGATAGTACCACCGCCGCACTCGATGTTGCAACACGCGGTACAAAAGCAGGGGGCTTTTTTTTTGGTCTTGGTGTGTGCGAGCTTGAATTGGAAACATTCCTATGAACGGTTGACTTCGTGGCTCCTACAAACGGGTCGAGCGGGAACGAAATGGGGCGATCGAACGAGCAGAGGGCTCGCAGCGGCCTTTCACGCCCAGCCATTGAATAGATGAAACTCAGGAACAATGCCGAAAGCTTCCATGTATCTAATTCTACTCTTAGGTAGTTCCAGACGGTTGGAGTCCTTCACGATCTCCCTGCCGGCAGGCATAGGCGTGCTGCGACGTACATCAATAAATAGGTCAGGAAACTTCGGGAACACCCGTGGTGCTCGCCGATATGCTCGGACGGCAAAGGCAGGAAACCCGAAGCGGGGTCGTTCCTAAGCAGTTAGTCGGCAAGAAGCTCGACGTCGCTACCACCATGAATGAGATTGAAACCTGACCACAATATTGAATAGCAGGACGGGCTTCTAAACACTAACGGTTGGTTGTGTCATGTTCGCTATACGTTTTCCATCGGCAATCTGGCGTTTCGATTCCAACCATGTCATGGTTTTAACTAGCCATGCAAGAAACAGCGGCTCGAGATGAGGATGTCTCCACAGCTCCACACTCGTTGAAGGCGTTTTCCGAGACTCGACAACGGTATACCACTATCTTTTGTGTACATGCTAGTCACCGTAATCTCTCGCCGACGCCCCATTGAATCGGTCGAGATGGCTTGTTCGGTGGCCAAGCTATTGGACCGTAAAGTCGCCAGGAGCCCGAGGGAAGGACCTTGGTGCCGCTTTTTCAGTCTTCAATTTCTGGGGCGAGTCTTCACGGAGGTCTTTCTTTTCCTACCCGTCCAGGTTTCATCGCATGCTAGCTCATAAAGCACATTCACCCGCCAGTCAACATGGCCACGCTTGAGCCATCCCTCAATCCCTCCATCTCTCCGCGAGATGAGCTGTTGCAAGTTGGCGTCAGGACTCGGGAGCGGCAGGACACCAATGCGAAACTGTATACTTTGTGCTGGGTGTAATAGGTACGGACCTGCATTCTGCGTCTGGTGAGGGTCTTGCCTGCTATCCATTCGTATGAGCGAGGCCATGCAAAACGATTCGAACCTAAAGTTTCGTCAGTTACCCTGTCTGGTATCTGCCGCGTTCCGAAGCTATGATAAGGATGTGAGGTGCCAGTTCTGGTTGTGACAAATGGAAGATGACCTCGGTTACAGAACAATCGGAGGGGGTGTGTGAAATGTGTGGACTGCGTTCGGCCCGCGATTTTTTGCCCCACTGTAGAACTCACCGGCCCCGAGACCCTGGCACACCGAGTTTTATCGGAGCCCCCGCTTTGCCACAAGTTTCCAGACGATCAATCCACCGACGCCGCCTGCGACACGGTCCGGCATGCGGATGACTGCACGCCACAACGTGGGTTGCATGCTTTGGAAATGATTTTGCTCCGGCAGACCAGCTCAAGGAGGATAAGCCCACTCCCTGTCTTGGAGCCTAGAGGCGACGGCCCACCACCTTGATATTCGCAAAGCCGCCTCTAGCGCAGCACTATTCAACCTTGTTCCAGATACAACAGAAGAAAAACCCCGGGCGTCTAGAGCCGTGAGGGGTGCGAATAGCCAAATTATTGCCCGGTGCTTGGTGAGGTCTGTAGTTGATACGCCAAAACTAGGCTTTATGTTTGTAATGGTACGTTGGCGGTTGAGGATGGGTAGGACATGTCTTATCCAGTTCTAGTTAAATGGGTAAAATACTACGCTTCTGTGTAGATCTGGCTGGAGGAACCGTTGTTAGACCGCATACTGCTGGGGTAAGTTGTAGTTGCTGGCGAGAAGCTTAGATAATGAATCTTGCTTTTATTTGCAGTTATACTCTATTCCGTACTGTTAGCCACGAGTTGTATTTATCTCGGGATCGAATAGCCCAGCTAGGCTGACCGAACGCCACCGAACTAGCAGGCGAGCGCTAATTGCCGCCAAGCTAACGTCCCGAAGGCTTGAGGCGAGCCAACAACATCCGAGTCGGGCAACCCCCTCGTCGCTTGTTGGTTCCAGCTATATTCATGCTGCGTGGCGCCTCTCTCTTCACTGTGCATCAGCAGGGTGTTTGTGACAGCGAGAGCGCATCAATTCAGCCACATGCTTTTCTTCCATACGCGATGAGATATCCTGGATTAGACATCGATGATAAGATCCAGCAGAGCTCTTGTCCAAACTTCATTGCTCGCAGGACCCACTGTCTCATGTGACGGTTGATGAAAGCAACATCGCGGATGTTGGTTGTTCGTCTCCCCGGCAGTATATTGCACGCAAATGATATGGGACTTGGGAACCGGCTGGCCCAACACCTGGTAGTGAGCAGCATTTCAAGTTATTCGGTGCTAAAATTGATACTGCTTAGGTGGGGAAATCATGCATATGCAATATGTCCGGATGTAAACGCACCTGAGTGGCGGCTGTGCCACCTGTGATGAGCTCGACAGCGGGCTTCAGGAAGTTTGTCTGTCGAGTGGCAAGTGAAAATAAAAGATTGTTCGAGGCACTTCAATACCGTCACACAACCTCATACTATCCATATTTCCTTTTTTCTTTCCGCCGGCAGAAGCCTTTGCTTGATACCACATCCAGCAGAATCCGGATGAGAAATATTGTTGGAATCACTTGGCTTCTAACGGTGCTATCCCTCAAAATGCGGCCCCGTCTCCGGCGGAGAGACGTGCAGATTTGTTGTCTGCCGCCACAAGGCAGCTCAAGAGGGAGTTTTGCCTGGACAAAGAAGAAAGTATGGAGTACAAACAGGCTGAAGTACTCTGTACGGTCTTGGGGGCTACATGGGTTTGGGGGTGAGTTGATGAGCTTGGCAGGTCGGGGTTGTTTGCTGGCCACTGTCCTGCAGCTCGCCCGTTTTGGATATCACGAAGCACCGCGACTGACCCGGTGGAGCGGATAGCCCTTGTCGGAGGCGCGACAATCTCCCAATGAGTGGCTTTTGGTTCGACCGTGTTTGTGCCAAACCTTTCTTTTTCCTTGCCAAGCGGCTTGACAGCTCGGGGGGGGGGGGGGGGGGGGGGGGGGGGGGGGGGGGGGGGGGGGGGGGGGGGGGGGGGGGGGGGGGGGGGGGG
>JAKWBI020000855.1:0-17949 GCA_022664585.2 Zalerion maritima
AGCGATTTTCACGATATGTGTGGCGGATACTACGTATTCCCATACCTTATTTCCTGCGTGGAAGTACCGGATATTTTGGTAAAATTAATATATATAATAGGGATTTTATATTATTTATAACGGGTTAATAATACCCTGTGGGCGGAATAGGAAGGGGGCCATATATTTTAATAATAATAAAAGCACGGGTAATAATACTTTTATAAACCGCCGGCTTTACGGCGCCGCCGCACCAGGGGGGAAAGCCGCGCGGCGCCGAAAAGGCCGGCGCGGAGCCTTTATTATTACGAATCTGGGAATTTCTGGGAAAAGGCATTACACCGGTATTAACCACCGCTTACATAACGGGTCCGAAGCGAAGAAAAAACCATGGGAATTTATTAATAGAAATTTAAATTAAATCTGGCCGGGAGGAGTTTTAAATAGCACCAGGTTAACGCCCAGAGCCCGTAATGCCGCCGTTTTAGGCGTAAAATGCCCGGGAGGGTGCTCGGTACCCTCCCGGGCGCCAAGGGAGGCGATAAATAAAAGGGAAAGGAAATAAGGGGGGGGGGGGCAATTTACGGTTATTATTGTAATAAAGGATAGGGAGAGAGTAATAGGCGGCCGAGAAGTGGTCCTTATAATATATGTATACGGCGTTCGCAGCGAACGCTTTACGTAAGCGGGGCCGCGGAAAATACTTAAATTACGGGCCCCGGTACGTGACCACATTATAAAAGAATATACGTATAGCATTACCGCCAAGCATTGGGACGGGTAAAAGGAGGGGTAATATTATAGGCCCACCTATATTATTACCTATATATATAATAGGCTAACCGCGGAATTAATACGTATAAAACGCTTCCTATAAACCACTCCTCCTTTCTTTATCCCTTTTCCCCCTTTTCCTTCCTCCTTTCCTATAAATCAAATATATATATTATTGTGGCACTCGTCGTTGCTCCTTAACGTGACCTCAGCCCTTCACAGGTATGATTGGTATGGTAATATATCGAGGACTTAATAAGGCTATTTTGGCTTTTCGAAATAGGAGTATAAAGATAAGGCTAGTAGTGGGTGGAAATAATATTAGCGGCGGAAATATTATTTATAAGGGCGAACGGAAAATACTAATTATTTGGGCAAATAAAGCAATAGGATATATTACTAAAAAGATTTCCCTCGATTATAAAAAGGTAAAATAATTTAAAATATAAATATTATTTTATTTTTTGGCGTTTATGGGGCCGCAGTATTTTCCTTTGCGTTTTTAGGTCCCGCATTTTCTTTACACCATACCGTAATATTTATTATAACGGATTTTTATTTTTCCCCACCTTAAATTACTCCGAATTTTAATTAATTATTTTTTTAATAATAAATAATTTATATATAAGGTCTTTTATTCCCAGGTATATTTTTAAATTTATTATTTTATCCCTTAACCTTACCTTGCCCTTTTTTACCAGCCGGAAAATCCCTTATAAATTTATTCTTTAATATTTTCGGCTTATTTGGCCTTTATATTAATTTTAATCTTTAGGTTAACTTCCCTTTTTTACGTCACCAATTTTCATTATTTATAAGGGAGCCATTATACGTTTTATATATATTACGTCTCCTAATATTTATACCATAATATTAAATTACAATACCAATATTATTAATCTAAAGTCCCGCCCCGCTAATTTGGTAAAAAAACACTCGACCGTAATTAATTTCGTACTTGCCCTGGCCGTAAAATCTTAAACGGCAGCCTAATTTATTTTTCTTTTTTATTTTTCTCCCTTACCGCAAACCCTTAACCCTTAGCCGAGCATTTTTTTATTATTTATCGCTTATTATAATTAATTACCAAACCCTATATATATTAATATTTCCATTATTTTTTACCAAGCGCCCAATATTAATTTTAGGCATAATATATAAAAAAAGAAGGAAATATTTAAAATACCACCCGACGGATTTATTATAAAACGCAAACGCTAAATATACGAAATAAAAAATAATTTTTTATTGGCCATATTGGTTTCCGAGAACGGTATTACGCCCGATTAAAAAACTATTAACGGAATTATATAGCGTTTTGGTTATACCTTTATTAATAAGGGTTTATTATAAGTTTTATTATTTATATTCCCTTTAAATTTTATTTTATAATTATTTATATTATATTACCAATAAACCAGCTTATTTTAATAATTTATCTTTATATATAATAAGCGTTGGTTTAGCAGTATTTTTAAAAAATTTAAGCAGGAATACAATATCGAGAATATTATAAAGCTTATTATTCCCCCCCATTATTACCGAATACATTATCCTTTTATTAAATTTGGCCCCAGGGTTTTAGGCCCATTTCCCTATACCCCCCAAATTAAATACTTAAAGAATTAAATTTTAAATATTTCGGCTTATTTTATATTAATACCCCAGCCAATAGGCCAATAATATTATAAGGGCCGGCAGGATAATATTAATATATAGGGTAAAGGAACGGAGGTAAATTATAATTCCCAGGGTTAAGCTTAGGTTAATAATATAGGCCATATTATATAGATAAACCAAAGTGCCTAAGGCCAAGTTTAAATTAATAATATTAGTAATATTATACCATAAATTAAAAATAATAATAATATTAACCCTTTATCCCAGCTTTTAAATAAAACAGGTAACTCGTATATTAATAATATTGGCTTCCCTTACAATATTGGCTCCCCTTACGATATTGGTTTCCCTTACGATATTGGCTCCCCTTATAATATTGGCGTCCCTTATAATATTGGCTCCCCTTACAATATTGGCTCCCTTTATAATATTGGCTTTTAATAGGGTTACCATAATAGAGATTTGGGCGGACCTAAAGATTATACTTCCCACCCTAACGTTTAATAAGGCGATTTTTAACCTTATATTTTTAATCCCAATAATAATACTGGTATTAACAATCTCGGTACAAATAAAAGCGCCGTCTTATCCGCATTACCTATTTTACCGTTTTTTTCCGAGGGCAAGAATTAAGGTAACGGGGAGAATGCTTTTATAAAATATTAATTAGGCTAAAAGGATTGCTCCCTATACCTCCAGTATTAAAACTAAAAAGGCTAATTTTATCGGTTTTAAAAAATCCTAATATAAAAAAAATATTAATAAAAGCCTAAGCCTATAGTATAAGACTTTACGTACAGAAGCCCAAAATCGCGATTTTGTATGGGAAAAACCCCTGCTGTCATCAGTGGTAGTTTGAAAATAATCCCTGCGATAATAAACCTTAATAATAGAATTCTTATCGTTAATTGGATAAAAAAAGCTCTCTTGCGTATAAACAAAAAGCTGTTATACGCACAGACAAAAAACTGTTATCGCTACCCAAAAGCTATTATACGTATAAATAAAAAGCTGTCATCGTTATAAAAAACTGTTATCGCCAGCAAAAAGCTCTTATTCGCATAAACAAAAAGCTGTTATTGTTAATGTATAGACAAAAAGCTGTTATACGCATAGACAAAAAGCTGTTATACGTATAGATAAAAAGCTATTATCGTTACCCAAAAGCTATTATACGTATAGATAAAAAGCTGTTATCGTTAATGCATAAACAAAAAGCTGTTATCGCCACCAAAAAGTTATTATCGCCTGTAAAAAATTATCATACGCATAAATAAAAAACTGTTATCGCCAATAAAAAGCTATTATCGCCAGCAAAAAGCTGTTATCGCCAGGCTATTATCGCCAGCAAAAAGCTCTTATACGCATAAACAAAAAGCTATTATCGTTAATGCATAGCCAAAAAGCTGCCATCGCCAGCAAAAAACTGTTATATGCATAAACAAAAAGCTGTTATCGCCAGCAAAAAGTTATTATTGCCAGTAAAAAGCTGTTATCGCCAGCAAAAAACTGTTATCGCCAGGCTGTCATCGGTAGTAAAAAGCTCTTATACGCATAAACAAAAAGCTATTATCGTTAATTCATAGTCAAAAAGCTACCATCGCCAGTAAAAAGCTTTTATACGCACAAATAAAAAGCTATTATTATTAATGTATAAATAAAAAGCTGCCATCGCCATTAAAAAGCTGTTATACGTATAAATAAAAAGCTATTATTATTAATGTATAGATACCCACCCTTATTAAGGCCACGCCCATTTTCATCGGCGCTTGCCCACCTATTAAGGCTATCGAGGCCACGCCCATTTTTATTAACGCTTGCCTACCCCTATCGAGGCCACGCCTATTTTTATTAATATTTATTTACCCTTATTAAGGCCACGCTTACTTTTATTAATACTCGCCCACCCTTATCGAAACCACGCCTATTTTTATCGATATTCGCCTACCCTTATTAAGGCCACGCCTATTTTTATTAATACTCGCCTACCTTTATTAAGGCCACGCCTATTTTTATTAATACTCGCCTACCCTTATTAAAACCACGCTTATTTTTATCCACGCTTGCCTACCCTTATTAAAATTATCGAGGTTATTTTTATTCCTATTAATATTCGCCTACCTTTATTAAGGCCACGCTTATTTTTATTAATATTCGCCCACCCTTATTAAGGCCACGCCTATTTTTATTAATATTTGCCTACCCTTATTAAGGCCACGCCTATTTTTATCGATGCTTATTTACCTTTATTAAACCCACGCCCATTTTTATTAATACTTACCTACCCTTATTAAGGCCACGCCCACTTTTATTAATACTTGCCCACCCTTATTAAAACCATCGAGGCCATTCCTATTTTTATTAATACTCGCCTACCCTTATTAAGGCCACGCCCATTTTTATTAATATTTACCCACCCTTATTAAGGCCACACCCACTTTTATCGATAATTTTTTATTAAAAGAGAATTATAACGGTGGCCGTATTTAAAAGGACGGGAGATATTATTTTTTAGGCTTAAAACTTTAACGCTAACGATTATACATATTTACGCGCCAGCAAAAATAATCGAACGCTTTTCGAGGGTATTTTTAAATCCGAATATATTTTTAAATAATTCGAAGGTTATTAGCCGACCGTAAACGGTATACGGTTTTATAATATTTATCCGCGGCCATATATCCCGTTTACCTTTATTTTTAAAGGCCCGCCGGGTATAAAAAAGCCTATAACGGCGTTTAAAATTGGGCGGATTTTTTATAATATAGGGTTTCTTTCCGCCCTTAATTTTATTAAATATTCAGCCTCGCACTTTATTACCGAGTATAAGGGCCAAATAAAACGTAAAATTATTAACCTTCCCAAGCGTATATTAGGCGTCGCGTGTAAAATTATTATTATTTTTACGGATTATAAGAAAAATATTAATTATATTATACGTGTAAAATAAGATTTGCAAAGCAGGTTTATAAAAAAGGTGGTTTTTTATTATATATATTTTAAAAATTGCCTGTAGCTTTTATTATAATATATTGGCCAATGTTATATTTAAATTAAAGGGGTAAACGATTTAAAAAGGGAGAATATAATTCCATTTTATTTAATTTTTTTAAAGTTTAGGGGGACGGAATCCTCGGTAAATGGTAGGGATATAGAACGGATAATTAAAATTATTATTTGGTATATATTTAAGGCGTGCGGGAGGAGAAATAATACGGTAATATTATTAATTTTTCCTTCGGAGGAGCTTATCGTAATACTAAAAAGCATGCTGGAAAAATGGGAGATTAAGGACGTAAAAATGGCGGTTTTTGGTATATTAAACGATTATAATTATCGGGTAGAAAGGTTAAATTATTTAAGGAGTAAAATATTCAGCCAATATAAACGGACGGGCTTAATAAACGATTTAAACCGCGCCGTTTAAATGGTTAATATAACGGTGGATACCACCGTTTAAAACTACCCCGAACGAGTTAATAGATTAAATAATCTTTAAAATTAGCTCGGTATATAATCCCACCAAAAGGGTTTATTAAACGATTTTAATTATATATTATTATTTAATAAAAAAGGCTAGGCTTATTAAATTCCTCCTTTATTTATCCATATTCGCCAAGCCCGAAATACCGCTCGCATTTTCGCCTTATAATTAATCTGGTAAAAAATAAGCCAAATTATCCGGCGAAAACTTTTTAAGGTTTATTTAATACCTAAGATTAATATAATTTTTTAATTTAAAGGGGTTATAATATATTATTATATACCCTTATTTAATAATATTAGGCTTTTTATAAATCCACTCGGATAATAATTGGCCTTATATATGGTGGATTTTTATAAAATTATTTAATAATTTAATGCTTCGGGCCGTATAATAATATATTAAGGGGTTTATTAAAATAATATTTAATATAATTATATTGTCCTATAGTTTATTTATTAAGGCCCTGCTGTATGGCCTTCGACGTAATATTTAAGCCTTTATAAAAGCTGGATCTTAATATATTATTTTAATTAATATAAATAAAACGCTAGGGTAATCGGGATTACCGTTTGCGGCGGATAAAGTGGCGGTCTTTAAAAACCTCTCCCCGTCGCTTTAATTTAAACCGATTAAACCGTTATACCGCTAAATAAACGTTTTATCCTATTTGCGTATTTATAAAATATTCCATTTTATTAATTATAAGGGGTCGGATCCCTTGGAATTTTCCCAAAATAGTTTACTTTTTAAGGATTGGCACATTAATCCATTAACCGTGGCAAATTTATAAAATTATAAACTTTAAAAAAACGGCCCATTCCTTGTTTAATTCTCCGCTTTTTCCACCGGCTTAATTAAGGCGGAGAAACTTATTTATAAATAAACCCATTTTATTAATACTTATTAATTAACCGGGGTTCGGTATATTATTAAAACGCTTTGGGAAATCCATTAAAAGCTTTTCGTTAATATTATAAAAACGCTTTAAAAAACGATTTAAAAGAAAGGTATAATTAGTATGGTAATATATTAAGGATTTAATAAGGTTATTTTGGTTTTTTAAAATAGGAGTATAAAGATAAGACTGGGAATAAGCGGAAATGGTATTAGCGGCGGAAATATTATTTATAAGGGCGAACGGAAAATGCTTATTATTCGGGTAAATAAATAAATAGGATATATTACCAAAGAGATTTCCCTCGATTATAAAAAGGCAAAATAATTTAAAATATAAATATTATTTTATTTTCTTGCGTTTATAGGGCCGTAATATTTTCCTTTATATTCTTAAATCCCGCATTTTTTTTACACCATACCGTGGTAATATTTATTATAACGGATTTTTATTTTTCCCTACCTTAAATTATTCCGAGTTTTAATTAACCATTTTTCTAATAATAAATAACTTGTATATAAGGTTCCTTATTCCTAGGTCTACTTTTAAAGCTATTATTTTATCCCTTAACCTTACCTTACCCTTTTCTACCAGCCGGAGAATCCCTTATAAATTTATTCTTTAATACCTTCGGCCCATTTAATCTTTATATTAATTTTAATTTTTAGATTAGCTTCCCTTTTTTATATTACCAATTCTTATTATTTATAAGGGAGCCATTATACGTTTTATATATATTACATTTTTTAATATTTATACTATAATATTAAATTATAATACCAATATTATTAACCTAAAGCCCCGCCCCGTTAATTCGGTAAAAAAACACTCGACCATAATTAATTTCGTACTTACCCTGGCCGTAAAATCTTAAACGGTAGCCTAATTTATTTTTCTTTTTTATTTTTTTCCCTTACCGCGAACCCTTAACCCTTAACCGAGCATTTTTTTATTATTTATCGCTTATTATAATTAATTACCAAACCCTATATATATTAATATTTCTACTATTTTTTATTAAACGCCTAATATTAATTTTAAGCATAATATAAAAAAAAAGGAGGAAATATTTAAAATACCACCCGAGGGATTTATTATAAAGCGTAAACGCTGGATATACGAAATAAAAAATAACCTTTTATTAATTATATTGGTTTTCGAAAATAGTATTACGCCCGATTAGAAAATTATTAACGGAATTATACAGCGTTTTGGTTATACCTTTATTAATAAGGGTTTATCGTAAGTTTTATTTTTTATATTCCCTTTAGGTTTTATTTTATAATCATTTATATTACGTTACCGATAAACCAGCTTATTTTAATAATTTATTTTTATATATAATAAGCGCTGGTCCAGTAGCATTTTTAAAAAATTTAAATATCAATATAATATTAAAAATATTATAAAGCTTATTACTCCCCCCCGTTATCGCCGAATACGCCATTCTTTTATTAAGCTTGGCCCTAGGGTTTTAGGCCCACCTTTCCACACCCCCCAGATTAAATACTTAAAAAATTAAATTTTAAATATTTCGGCTTATTTTATATTAATGCCCCAGCTAATGGGCCGATAATATTATAAGGGCGGGGAGGATAATATTAATATATAGGGTAAGGGAACGGAGGTAAACCATAATCCCCAGGGCCAAGTTTAGATTAATAATATGGGCCATATTATGTAAATAAATTAAAATGCCTAGGGCTAAGCTTAAATTGGTAATATCGGTAATATTATACCATAAATTAAAGATAATAATAATATTAACCCTTTGTCCCAGCTTTTAAACAAAATAGGCAATTTGTACATCGATAATATTGGCTCCCCTTATAATATTGGCTCCCCTTATAATATTGGCTCCCCTTATAATATTGGCTCCCTTTATAATATTAGCTCCCCTTACAATATTGGCTCCCCTTATAATATTGGCTCCCCTTATAATATTGGCTCCCCTCACAATATTGGCTCCCAATAGGGTTACCGTAATAAAAACTTCGGCGGACCTAAAGGTTATACTTCCCACCCCAACGCTTAATAAGGCGATTTTTAACCTTATATTTTTAATCCTAATAATAATACTGGTATTAATAACCTCGGTATAAATAAAAGCGCCGTTTTATCCGCATTATTTATTTTACCTTTTCCTTTTAAGGGTAAAAACCAAGGCAACGGGAAGAATACTTTTATAAAAAATTAATTGGGTTAAAAGGATTACTCCTTATATTTTTAATATTAAAACTAAAAAGGCTAATTTTATTAGCTTTAAAAAGTCCTAATATAAAAAAAATTTTAATAAAAAGCCTAAATTTTAAAATATACCCAGGCTTTATATAAAGCTTTTATACCTATTATAATTTCTTATGGCCTCGGAGTTTATTATCTTTAATATTACCAGAAACCCGATAAAATAAAGCCTTATTATTATTTATTTATTAAATTAATAAATAGACCATCCATTCGGTTAATCTTATTATCCGACCTTTTTTTATTCTTTTTTATCTTATTTTTTATAAAATTATATTACCTTATTTTACTCTTAAATGGTACTTTTCCCAACGGCCCTTAAATAGGCATATATATTCGTATATACCAGATTATAATTTTTATTAAAAAATAAGGATAAAAATAATATAATTATACCTTACTTTTAAAATCGTTTTATTTAAAAGGTAAACTTACTTATATTAATATATAACGCTAGCGCAGTTTTAATTTCGCCTTTTTATATATAATAATAATTTATTAACCAGCCGCGTAATATGCGATATTTTTAATATATTCTATCCCGTACCTCGTATAATATTAGCCGATTTTTATATTTATTTTCTTTGCCTTATATTTCAGGCCGCAAATATTCCCCATTAGGCTTTTTTAAGGTAAAAATAATTTACATATTTTCCATTATATTCTTTCCATATTTTTGATTTTTTTCCACACCATACTTTATAAATTTATTTTTCTCCATTTTTACCAGTAAATTATAAAATATATGGACTTTTTATTTAATATTTTAAATATAAAAGTAAAAACGCCTAATATTTCACCCATACCGTTAAAATAATAATAATCAAATTTTTTTTCCCTTTATAAATAAAATAATAATGCACCAATCCCTTTTCCTTCTTTTATTTTTTATAATATTATTAAATATTTACGGCCACCTTTCCTTACTCGATTACTTATTTCGTATTAATATACATTACTTTTAATTAAATACGCTAATTTTACCAAATAATATATTTTTTAAGGCTTTTATTAATATACCTAATAAAAAACCCAAACCATTATTTTTTAATACGGCCACCTTAAACCTTAAAAAGTTCTCCGTCCTGGCTTCCGTCGATATTATCCTTAAGGCTAATAATAAGAATTATAATATAAAATTAAAAAGGGCGGCTTTATATATTTTCGGGCGAAATAAAAAAATAAATATATCCTTGGTTAATATAAATACTAATTATATTAATTATAAAGTATTATTAATATAGCTTCGTAAAATTTCCAGGAATTTTAATAATAAATAAATAATAGAATTTTACCCTAATATTTACGGCCACCGGTATAATTATTATATTATTCGATTTACTAATTATTTAATTAAAAATATACTGGCCTTTAAATTTAAGGTAATATATTATACCGGCCTTTATTATTAATCCTTATACTTTAATCGTCCTCCAAAGCGCCCAGATCGCTATTACGGCGTCCCTAATATAAAATATAATAAAACCAATTATCCAGCCTTAATACGGTGTATCGGAACCCTTCCCGGGGCCAAAAACTAAACTAATAAACCTTAAGATTTTCCTTCTTAAAAGGACAGTTAAGGACAATACACGAACCCAGCATTATAAAGCCAGGAAATAAATATAAAGGCTTTTCTTAATCTTTATTAAAAAAAGCAAAGCCTAAATAATTAAGGGGATACGGATAAAGGTTTAGCCGTATTATATAACGGATATTTTTTAAATATTTAATATATAAATATTATAAAATACGAAGGGGGTTAGCGCCGGTGGTTGTTTAATTAATAAATCCGAATTGGATAAAATACTTATTATTATAGGGTATATAATAATATAATATTAGGTAATATAAAATAAATAAAATGTAAAGGCGTTTTAGAACGGCCAAGGCGTATATAATCCTAAACGCCATTATATTAAAACCGCCTTTATAAGTTTTATAAAAAGTATAAACTGCGCCGTTAAACCAGAATTTAATATTAAGTATTATTATTAATAAGCCATTATTTTTATATTAACCGAAATGATCCCTGGCGGGCTATTTTTAATAATGCCTACCAATAATCTTATTATAAAATGGGTTTGCTTTATAAAAAAGTATATCGACCTATAATACTTATATATTTTAATAACCCCTTTATATTAAAATATAAACCAAGGTATAAAAATAAGCGATTAATATATTCCGGAGAAATACCATATAACGGGTAATAATATATACGTTATACCGTAATCGGGCAATATTAACCCTTTTTAAAAACCCAAGCCTTATTTTTTCGAAAACCTTATTTTTTTACCATTATAATCCGTCACCTTTAAAAGCCCGAACTCGATAATAATTATTATCGCAATAATTAAAATATATTATAATAGGTTTAAGCCTACCCAGCAGTCGAAATAAATTATAAGTAAAATAAAAAGCAAACCGGAAATAATAATATTATTTCCCGCGTGATTTATCCCCGGTTTTATTACTTTTAATTAATATTAAAAGCAGGTTAATTTATATTTTAATATTATATAAAGCTTTTCGAATTAAATTAAAACGTAATATCGAGCCGCGGTACCACCCGTTTTTATATTTTTATTAACTTCTTTCCTTATTAATCTTTAATATTTAACCCTTATTATTTCGATACTTTTAATATTAAATTAAAGGCAACTCCAAAATATATAATCCTTATTTTAAAAGTATAACAATACCTTTTAAAACGCGAACCTAATTAATTTCGGGCTTATAATTAAAAATATAAAGGAATTTTTATATACCATATAAATATACGTAGGTAAAAAAAAAGCGATAGTTTAAGGTATTAAGAATACTCCGGAAACCCAGCCCATTATACTCGAAAAATAAAAATTATTTAATACCCGTCCGATTATTATGGAAATTTTATAGCTTATTAATATTAAGGGTTAAAAATTTATACGGAACCTTATTATTTAATAACCATTATTAACCAAAATGGCCAAAATTAAAAAAATATACTAATAAACTTTCTGGCAGGCGTTATATATTGCCGTATAATTCCCTCGGTACCTTAAGGTTTCGGATCGAAAGCGCCTTTTTATACCCACGCTTTAGGACTATATCGAGCGCAATTTACGGCGGGTTGGCCCGGAGCCGCGGCCGTTAACCATTATTATACGTAATATTATAATAAATTCCCCAAAACTTTACAAGCTTATTAAAATCGTTAATATAGCCTTCGAAGATTATAATAAATACCAAAGGCCTAAATAGGTTATTATTTTATACCTTAATCCCGTAATTATTTATATTATATATTAATAGGCCTTATAAAAGAAAAACCTCCCCAAATCCGACGCATTTCTTATATATAAAGGTTTATATAATAATAAATACCAGCGAATGGTTGGCAGTATTAATAACTCGGTTAATCTCGATAAAAACCTTATACTTTTTTCCACGTAAAATGTAATTATTAATAAATCCCTTTATAAATTTAAGGCAGTTTTATATTATATCCATTTTACCCCGCCATGGTTTAATAAAATTATAAATAAGGTATATTATTTAATTTAATATTTAAAACGGTTCCCACCCCTTTATATTTAAAAATTATAAGCTTATAATAACGAGGCCGAAAAGGTTATAAAGGATATATTCCCTTATAATAACGAAATTTAAACACCAAAAATAATATATATTTAATATTTTTTTTAAATACTGGCCGGTAAAAAATTTGGTAATTTATTATTTACGGTAAAATTTAACGCGTAATCCCGGGGTGATCGAAGGCAAAAAAGATAATATATACTTATTTTATTCCTTTTATCCCAATGGGTATAATATTTATTTAAACCACCACCTAGTTTATTATTATTAATAATATTTCCTTTTATATATATCGAGACCAATTAATATTAATTTTAAGCACCCGACGCCGGTTTTATTAATTATTAATAAACTGTTTTAATAATTCGTGCCAGGATTAATAAAAATATAATACCAAAGGGTGTATAAAAAGGGTGCGTTAAACGGGTAATATATAAAATAAAACGATAAAAATATAATAAAATAAATTAATTTTTTCCGGTATTATTTTGCGAACCCTTAAATACTCGAAATGGTAAAAATAAAAATTATATATAAATAAAATAATTAAAAGTTAAAATAATATTAACCGCGATTTATTCGAATAAACCATTTTAGTTTGGACTTTTAATCCGTATATAGGTTTAATTTAATAAAACCTTTACCTTTAAATAAAATTCCGATTATTTAATCTATTATATAGATTTATTAATTATATTTTTTACCGCCACGGATTATTAATCCTTTTTCTCTCCTATCCTTATAATATTTAACTCGGGTTATATATTTTACCCCTAATCCACTTTAATCCTTTTATAATTATTTTATTATTTTTAAATATACCACTAATATTTTATTCCCTGCGGGTTTTCTTTATTCCGATTTTAAAAATATATTTAATAATAAATCCACCATTTTAATTAATTATTAATTACTTTTAGGTACGTAATATTATTTTCCGGTATGGCCACCATTCTAGGCTAACCCTTCTTTTTTCACCTCCCGCAGCCTTACCGCCACCTTTATATTTAAAAAAATACTTATAAATTAAATCGTGCTTTCGGAAGTATAATAGTTAATAATAGGCATTAATAATCAGTAGTAATTCGATTATCGTATTATCCAGCCTTTCCTTAATATAATCGTATTTAAAGCACTAGTCCGTCCCCCTTTACCCCCCCGGCGCGCGCCCACATAATAAGATAATAAATAAGCATTACGGAAAAGAAATGCTTAATACACCGGCGATAAACCCTAAACGGATAAGATACCGATACTCGTTTATCGAAAAACCTAACCTTAAAAAAGGCGCAGGTTAAGCATTATCGGAATATTAATAACCCCTATAAATAAATAATAAATTATATAAGGGTCGGACTTCCGATAATGACCTTAATATTAAAAACCCGAAAAGTACGCATGGTATTATATATAATTAGGGAAGTAAAAAGAAAAACGGTAAGAAATAATAAAAGAAAAATAAAAAAATAATAATCGATAAAAAGGCCGAGCACGGTTATTTTTATAAAAAGATTAATTCCTTAGCCTATACCCCGACCTAATCCATTAATCCTTATAATTCCTATTATTTAAATAATACCCGTAGGCATTTATTATTAAACCCAAATAATTATAAATTAAAATATCCTTTTATTAAACTTTACCAGTTATATTTTAGGCCGCCTTTAAAATATTTAAGGCCAGTACGGATTTAAAAATATATCGTTAATATACCAGAAAATTTGCGTATTATAATAAGGCTGGCGAATTAAAAAATCGATATTAAAATACGGCGCGGGGCCGTTTTAATAAAAATAATAACTAACCTAAACGTTATTTTAATATATAACCGATACCTTAATAAAAGTTTTACTTAATAAATTTTCGAGTAAAATATAATACGTAGGGATATAATTACCGAGCTCGGTATTAATAATACATACTTATATTATTCTCGCTAGGACCGGCCTGCCGAATATCGAGTTTATATTAAAAACCTTATATTTATATTATTAAATAATATCAACTTTATAAATATCTTTATTATAAGGATATATAACCGCTTATTAATACACTATTCTATATTATCCTTGGAAAAAAATAATAAAAACCGCTGCCGTATTATATTAAATACGGGTAAAATGATTAATAATCCGTTCGACCACCCCTTTAAATACGAGTTATTATAATTAAAATTGGCCAAATTTCGGACCGATCCCGTTTATATTAACCTTATTATAATATTCACGGTAATTATAATTATTATAATTACGCGAGATTATTTATTTAATATAATAAAAATCGGCGAAATATACGAGATTATTAAGAAGTTTTATATAAGGGGGCTTGCCCATTTTATTATACCTCCGCTTGGTAAATTACCGCCCCTATAAAAATGCCAAAGGAAATTAAAGTATTTATATTAACCCAAGTATTTAAAATAAATAACCATTATAAAATACCTAAACTTATTTATATATAATATATTTAAGATTATATAAAATAAAAATCCCGCCATAAATATAAATATTAATTGGTTTAATTCCCTAAAGGACGATTTATTAAAACCCATAGGTAATAAAAATAAAAAGTCCGACCACCCGTAATAAAATTATAACCCCAGTAGCCTTTTTAGCGGTTTTAAAGGTAAGGATAAATGCTTAAGCGTGCCCGACCAAATAATTAATAATTTATTAATTAAAAATAATATTTACCTATAACCGCCGGATACCGCTTTTATAACGGACCAACTAATTAACCAATTAAAATCCGTTAAAACCTTATTAAATATTAAGGCGGGAGAAATCGTAAAATATATTTTCGGTATATATAAAATAAACTTGGCGAAATAATTTATTAGGTATATTGGAATAATTGCGGAACTCGATACGGAGGAGGATTAAATAAAGGCAGCCAAAAATTGGAGGCATTTTTTTATTTATAAAATCGAATTTAAGCTTATAAAATATTATCGGTTAACCGCCGTTATTAAAACGGAATAGGAAATGAAACGGTCCGCATTTTATTCCGAGTAAAATAATTTACGGAGGAAATGTTTAAAAAATAAAATCCGTAAACTGCCGCCCATTACGAATAAGGTAAGGATTACCGCCGTGCTTACCTTTATAAAGGACGTTTACGAGTTATATAAGCGCAAGCACAGGTTTGGAAAAATGGCCATACGGGGGTAAAAAATAAGGTGTATATCCGCAGGTAATATAGGCAATATTTAATAAAATATCTTATTAAGGGTATTGCGCGCCGCTATTAATATCGACCTATTATATATTTTCGAATATAATTTTATAATCCGCACATATTAAAAAAGCCCGAACAGATACGAACTCCTAGTATTAATAATCCGATATGGCGAGTTATCGAATAAGAAAAAGCAGGTTTAATAAATAAGTAAAACGATACCCGAAATTCCCACCAAGGTTATCCGCAGGATTATAAAGGCACCCTTAATATAAGTAAAATAAATTAAACTGCCTTTAATAAGGTAAGCGTTATAAAAAAGCTTTAAATATATTAAACAATAATAATGGATAAATAATACCTTATTTCGCTTAGGGTAGGGTAAACTTTTAAAGTATTAATAGGGATAAGGTTAAATATTATAATAATTTAATTTTAATTATTTTACCGACCGCCTTTAATATTCCATATTACGGAAAATAATAACCCATTTTAAATATTTAAATTACCATATACCAGAATATCGATCACCCTAATACCAAATCTTTAAACACCCTTATCCTATTTTATTTTCTTTTATTTTTACCCTTTCCTTATCTTTTAACCTATAAAGCATTGATCGTATATTAAACAATCCTTAAATAAATTTAGTATAATAAATATAAGGCCCGATTAGGCTATTATTATTATAATAATAAATAATAAGCATAAAATATCGATAAACCCCTCCTATTATACGCATATTTTCTAATCCACCGACCGAAAAACAATTCGGTATTAAAGAATATATATTATACTTTATCCATTATATAATAATTATTAATACTTTATTATTATAAATATGGACCATTATTAAATTAATAATCTTTTTCTTTGGTATTTATATGCCAACACAATAATAACCCTTCCTTTATTATAATATAAATACAGCACATAAATATTAAAATTAAAAGCTTTTTCCGTTATTCTTTTTACGCGTAATAAATTATTCCCTATTAAGCTTAGGTTAGCGTTTTTATTTTCCTATTTTACTCTAAGTATTTAATACCCAACATAATATTACTAATAATTAATATTTACCAGCCCGAAAAATTTAATTTTTTTCGATTTCCAAGGTCGGATAATTCTTATGGTAACGATTAAAACCATAAATACCTGAAGTTTCGATGGCCGATTATAGTTTTAAAGCAAAATTAAAGCGGCCTTTGGCCTTTTTTTTTGGTAATACCGAATAACCGGTAAGAACCTTTACTTATAATCCATTTAAAAATATTGCGCACATTAATATTATTATTACCCGAAATAAAACCCCTTTTTATAAACCGATAAAACGCAGTACTTATTTTTTACACCATTTATTTTAAAACCCACCAATATATAATATGGATATAATTTAAATCGATTATGCCGTATTTAAATAATGGTTTAATTAATTCTTATTGGAGGTTGGCCTTATTATAAGGCACATATTTATAAATATCCCGGGTTATAAAAGCAACTTTATTTAAATTAATAATATCGATATTTTTTTTTTAATTATAAAAAACGTGTTTTTATTTTACGCCGCCCTATTACCGGTGGAAAATTACACCTACCAGCTGCCCTTTATAATCCATTCTTAATATTATTACTTTTCCTTTTAACCAGTAAACTTGGTAGGCGATATTTACCCAAAAGCACTATCGACTTTATTATATTTTTAATATATATTCGAGGTAAAAAGTCCATATTTTTAAAACCGAATAATTCCTAAATATAATATTATCGCTTACCGTGTTTTATTTATTTTCCCCGCGTTTGGCTTTATTTTTAAAGCAATATTTTTAAAATCGATTTTATAATTTATAATATTATATTTCCCTACCATCCCATAGAATTATCCTACACCGGGAAAAAAAAAAAAGGGGGGTATATTTTTATTTTCTCGTTTTATTATTTTTTTTTCTCCAGCCTATAATACTGCATTTACCTTTAAATTTATTTACCGGTATTTTATTTTTCTCCCTTTTGCTTTTAATACCCTTTTATAATTCGCTTTTTTTCTCCGCATATTTTCCTTTATATTTATTTTTTTTTCCTAAACTTTCCATATTACCACTAATCAGAATATATTTCCCGAAATACCGGTTTTAAAAATTATTTTAAATATTTTTTACCGCCATTTTTCGCCATTTGGTTTATTAATTTTATT
>JAKWBI020000856.1:0-17900 GCA_022664585.2 Zalerion maritima
TTAGCGATTTTCACGATATGTGTGGCGGATACTACGTATTCCCACACCTTACTTCCTGCGTGGAAGTACCGGATATTGCGATTATTATATAATAAAGAATATAATATTAGGGAGAGGGGGGGGGATGAAGGGTTATATATTAGAGAAGGTCCCATACTAAATAACGTAAGTTGTAGTTTAGTAGTTCACTTGGTTAAAGCCAAATCGTCTATTAAAACTGTAAGCCTAGAGTGTATGAGTTCAAATTAGCCTGTAGCCACGTTTTTCAGAATTTTAAAAAACTTTCCAATTAAGCTAAATGATATTAGTAAGCAAATGAAATGAGTAAGCAAGTTAAATGAGTAAGCGAGTAAAATAAGTAAGCGACTAAAATAAGTAAGCGAATGAAAAAAATAGAAATAAAAAAGTAAAATAATAAGCGAGTAAAATAAATAGAAATAAAAAAGGAGAATAATACGCGAGTAAAATAAATAGAAATAAAAAAGGAGAATAATAAGCGAGTAAAATAAATAGAAATAAAATAAGCAAAAATGAAATAAGTAAAATAATAAACGAAGAAAAATAATAAGCAAATGAATAGAATAAATAAAAGAATTATAAGCGAATATAAAGAAAATAGAAGGTATAGGATAAAAAGTGAATAGAAGAAATAGAAATAAAATAATAAGTAAAATGCAGAAAAGAAAAAGCGAATAAAAGAAAAAGAAATAGAATTATAAGCGAATGAAATAAAAAGAAATAAAATTATAAGCGAATAAGATAAATTAAAAATACCAACTTTCTTTATAATTCAAATCGCATTAGCGATTTTCACGATATGTGTGGCGGATACCACGTATTCCCACATCTTACTTCCTGCGTAGAAGTACCGGATATTTATTTAATAATAAATCGCTTTATTTTTAATAATATTTCGCCCGTAATTAATCTTTTCCGAATTTAATCAGTTCCGCTTTCAGGGCTTATTATTTATACTTTAAATTTTAAATACGTTTAAATTAGTCAATATATTTAATATGGTATTATTTAATACTATAAAAATTAGGATCTCCCTTTTTTAAGGTATTTCCTTTTTATTATTATTATTTAGGATAAAATGGTTATATAATATTAAAGCGGGGGCGTTTTATTAAGATTAATACGCGAGTTTATTTTTATTTTTATTATACAAATTCAATCGTCCGTTTTTTACTTTTAATATTTTAAATAATTAAGGGGAAAAGAATAAAAATTATAATAAGGTTTATAAGTTTACCCTATACAAAGGTTAGGCACGGTATAAAAGGCTAGAATAAATGGGATAATAATAAGTATATTATAACCAGTTTTTTTAAAAGCTTATTTTTTAAAAAAAGAAAAAAAGCTAAGTTTTTTTATATTTGCGTCCCCGGGGGATCGCTTATATTACGTTAGGAGATCCTTAGTATTCTATCTTAGGAAGGTTTTCCGTACCAGTCCCGGGTAGGTCCCGGGTCTGTTAACATTCCTTATAATTATATATTAAGAATATTATAATATTATAAGTATAATAATAATAATATAAATAATTTCCTTATACGTTTTTTTAATATATAATAATAATATTTATATAACGATTAGTTACCCTCATTATGCCATCTTTATAAGTAACCTGTCAGATATGAGAGGTCAAATTAGGTCACTTATAAAGGTGGCACAATAAAATTAACTGGTGGTTATATAAGTATTATTATAATGTATTGGAAGGGCGTATAGGAAAGTTATTTATAATGTTATTATTACCCTTATTATACCGTACATATTTATAAGTTATATATATAAATGTACCTATTACGTATAAAATACGCGATAATAAATTTACGCCATAATGTCTTAAATACGCATTGGCGTCGTAAATACGCAATGGCGTAATTAATACGCAATAATGGTGTATTAAACAGGCAGTGGTGTATTTAACACGCCCCTTTAGACATATATATATATATATATAAGGCTGGTCGCTTAACCGTAATTGGTGGGCAATTCTATTTGGAATAAAGGTATAGGAGAAACCGGCAAAAACCATACCATTGCCATATTTTATACTCCCTGGCCGGGGTAAAAAAGTATAATATAAAAAAGAAAATCCCTCACCATTTACCCTATTTTATATTCCAACTAATATACTGCCTATATCTTACAAGTATACTCCTCGTAAAACAATTAAATAATAACTAGGTTATTTAAAAGGTCCTGTAATAAGACCTTTTAGGCTTATTCATACATCTTTTAATATATAAGGTCCTATATATTATGGCCTTTTTACGCCTTTTTAAAGTGTTCCTATAGGTGTTTGGTGGAGTAAATTATCTGGGGCAGGCACTGGCCTAATGGAATAATTCCATTTTCCCACAATTCTTAATATAAACTATTATTACGGTATAAAGATAAATAATTACTATATACCGTATCGGTATTTACCTTAATTCCTGGTTTTTTATCCGTACCATATTAATATTTCCTAAATGGTAAAGTAAAGGGGAATTAAATAATAATAATTTTATAGGTATAAAGAAATTATAAAGGTATATAATAAGGGATATTATAATAGTTATATATTTTCACGATAATCTTATTTCGAAATTCGCAAAAATATTGGTGTATTATAAGGTTTTAATTGGCCGAGTGCCTATAGGCCATACACCTTTAAAAACTCCCACAATTTCTTCCCATATAATAAAAACTCCTTTATAATATTAATACTTCTTATTATAATAATACTTTTCTTAATAATTAAACACCTTTTTTAAAAATAACTTATTACTTTATTACCTTATTCTTTTACTCTTTTTAATACTTAATAATAACCATTTACCTTCATTATTATTATTATAATAACCGAAGTAATATTTTAAAATATATATAATTTTTTTAATACCTTATTAATACCTTTAAAAATTCCTACTAAAAACCTGGCAAGCTTATACTAATCCGCTTAATTAATTACCTGGATAATTTATTTTAATTAATTATTAGGGATATATTTTTACCTTTTCCGAAGATTATTACTGGGCCCGGTAATAAAGCTGGCGAAGGTGGTCTTTTTTTTTAGAAAAGGGACCAGTCTCCTATAATACCACGCCGTTATATCCTTAAAAAATGGGGGGGGGAGACTTTTAATAATGGCAAAAAAGGTTTTAGGAAAAGGGGGGAGCAAAGGCGTACTGCCTTGTTTAAAGGAAAAAAAGTTAAAATTATAAGTATTTTTATTAATACCCTTGGCACCATTTAAAAGTTAATTTATATTGCCCTAGGTCCTTAAGAAAAAGGACCATTGTTTATTTGGTATGCCCAGCCCTAATTAAAAACGAGTATTAATCGCAGGCCGCCCTTTTACGGCGCCTTACGCTCGTTGCCTGGCGATTATAAAGGCCCATAAGAATAAGCCTGGTCTTATCCTTTATAATCAGCAAATTACCGATAATAAGCGTACTACCAAATGCGTTAATTATATCGATGTTAAAAAGTGCACCTTTTATAAAGATTATAACCGTATTATAATAAATTACTTAAAATATTTTTAACGTTTCGCCCGAAGCACTTTTTAAGATCGGGAGTGGGCTGTTAATATTAATAATATTAAAATATATAGCGATACCGTTTGGGGTACCGTATTAGGTATATAAAAAGGTAGGGGAGGATCCTTTCGCAAGCACCGATAATAAGGCCGCGCCCTCGTTTATATTTTCTTTATTTATTAAAAAAAGAAAGCGCACCGCTGGCGGGGGGGTGCTTATAGAGAAAAACCAATTTAATTTTTTAAAGCTTTATATGGTCGCCCTCGCGGGTAAGGTTAAGGAATTAAAAGTTAAAATTAAGAAATTAAAGGAGAAAAGGAGGGAAATAAAAAAGGAGCTTAAGGAGTTAAAACAGGAGAATAGGGAGCTTGGCCGCATTTAATTCTATAATTTATTTCACTATTACCTTAAAACTACCTCGTAAAGCTATTAATTTTTATATTTTCGTATATTTTTTAATTTTCGTTACTTTTAATAATATATACCCATAATGGCCTTTATAACTTATATTAATTTTTACTTCGGTTCCCATTTCCTTAAAATATTATAATACGGTTATTTAATAAAAATTACGGAGCTTTACTTATAAAGTCCTTATTAATAACCTTATAAATCCCTTATACTAATCTTATTATTTCCTTATAAGAAATTTATAAACTGGTTATTACCTTATTTATAATAAAATTATAAAAACGATTAATATTTAAAATACGAAAGATTTAAAGTATAGAAAGATTAAAATACAAATAGGCTATAAATAAACTTATTATTTAAAGCTTATATGGTAAACTGCCTATTTTGGCTTTTCTCTAATGAAGGATTCTCCAGGCCTTAGCATTAGCCCAAGCCTCTCCTTAAATAAAAAAAATAACCGTTATTATAAAGGCTTAATAAAACCATCCGTAAAAATCTCCGCACTCGGAATATACACTATATCTAATATTTTCCTGGTCATTTCCTGCCTTAATTAATGGTTATATATATGTATATAACGGAGATAAATTAAAAGACGGGCGTACCCTATTATAATAAAACAAATCGTTTATGTATTATTGTATTAAATACGAATCCTTTCGAATAAAAGCTTAATCTTTAATCCTTTAATTATACGATTAACGTATATCGACTCCCGTAATACCTGGAAAAGCATTAATAACTCGGCTTTTATTAAAAAGGTGGTAATCGTATTTTATTTATTAAAGCGCCATATAATTAGGCCTTCGAATAAGCGAATAATATACGCCTGGGTACTTTTACGGTTTGGAAGATTATTGGTAAAGGAGGCATTATTAAATATTTTTAAATTATATACGCCACCAAGCTTTAAATATTAATTGGAATTATAAAAAAGATAATTAAATATATAATCCGCCGCTTTAAAATATACTGGCCCTGGGTTTATTAGGAACCTGGCCAATTATACCATTACGTATATAATATAAGGGCGCGTAATAATTGTAATATATATTAATAATTTAACCTTTTTTTAATATTTACGGATTTATATTAAAGTAATCATTCCCTTATAAGGAATTAACCGTTTTAATTTTATTAAAATGGTAGGCTTACCGTCCGACTTTATTAATTGATAAATCTTTAAGCGTAGGTGGCCTGCAAAAACTAAATTAAGCGTTTTTCACGATTGCGGATAACCTTAATATTTAGGAACCATTTAAGGTTATTTCCTTTAATAAAAGGGAAACGCTTTCCAAATTCCTTGCCTAATTATAAGGCTTCGGTCCTCCTTTTCTTTAAATATATTAATATAAAATTATCCATATAATAAAAGATTATTAATTTATTTTTAATTATATAATAAGGTTTATCGGAAATAGGCTCGAAACCTCGCTTAATAAGTTTTTTAATAAAGGTGTTTTACCATAGTTTAAATAATTTGCGTAATCCATATATAGCCTTTCGGAATTTAAAAATATAACCATAGGTTTTATACCCTGGCGTTATATGTATATAAATTAATTTGCTTAGCGTGGTTTAAGCAAATGCGTTAATTATATTATACTGGATTATATTTAAATTATAATATACGGCCATAGCGGTAATTATACGGAAACTTTATATAATTAATATAGCGGTATAAATTTTTTTAAAATAATGCTTTGTTTTCTGGTTTTCTTTAATAATAAGGCGTGCCTTATATTTAATTAAATTTTTATTAAAAGTAAACTTATAAATATATACCCATATATAATTTAATATTTACGCGTAAAATAGGATATTTATAATTAAAATTTAATCCTAAATATATACCATATTATGGCTTTTAAAGTGGAGCCTTTTTATTTATTTAAACTTTTCTATTATATTATATTTAAAGTAATCGCGGAAAAACCGTAAAAAAGATTTTAATATATTTTTATGGATTGGTAATTCGGATTTAATCTTTTCGCGAATATCCGCTTATTTAAAAACTTGGGTTTTGGGTAATAATATAAGAGCTTTTTATTTAATCGTTTAATAACGGTCTTTTAATATTATAATTTGGCCGCCAATTAAAATAATTAGGTATACGGTTATACCCGCCAGAAATATATATTCCCAGGGCTAAAGTTTCTCGCCATATTATTCTTCGTTATTTTTTTTAATAATTATAAAAAAAGCGGTAAATATTAAACTTAAAGGTGTTTAAAAAGGTATAAAAAATAATTCGAAGTATAATTTTATATATTTATATAAATTATTTATTACGGTTATTAATTTAATATTTTATATTTCCCTAATAATATTCTTATAATGCCCTTATAATTCTTTTATGGCGGGGTTATCGAACCAATCGGTTTTTTCCAAACCATTATAAAAAAGGATTAAGTTCCCGTTTTTTGGTATTTAATTATAATACGATTAATTAATTGGGAAATATTATTTATATTTAAAATTTAAAGGTTATTTTCCAGTATTTGGGCCTTCCCATTATATATTATAAATTTATTAAAGGTATTATTTCAGGTAATAATAATTTAATAAAAAAAAGGAATCCAAATATAATATTAATTGGTTAAAGAATACCCTATAAAATACCCGATTTAAGTTTTTGTATTTAATTTGTAATAATGGGCTTTTTTAAAAAATATTATGATTATTATAATATAAATAATATATCCGTAAACCTTAAAATATATATTTAAAGGCTTATTACCGTGGAACCTTTTAAATAAATTTTACCACCCGCGGTTATATATAGGAATACGGTTAAAAAGGTAAACGGTTAATTTAATAATCTCGGGCCAGAATTCTTTAAAAAAACTTCCTTTTATGGCTCCAGCTTTTTACTTTACCAGTCCACCTATCCTTTTTACCAGCCTATTTTACGCCTAAATGTATAATATAAAAGCCTTAATATAATGTCCTTTTTTTTAACCATTTTCTTAACCCTGGAATATTAGATAATAATTTTATTATTTAATTTAATAATTTTAATAGGAAATTAATATTGGATTGCTTATATTTTAAAAAAGTTCTTTAAAGCCTATATTAGGGTATTATTTCTGCGGTTTTTAAGGTAATAATCCTAAAATATTCCCGTATACTTATCGGTTTAAAAAAAAAATTATATTATTATTATAATCTTTTATATAATTATAAAAATCCAGTATTATACGTTTGCCCGCCCCTTTAATTAATACTCGTTAGAATTATTAGATTTATTATTTGGTTTTATTAATAATGTATTATTAATATTTTATTATAATAGGCGTTTTAATTTTAACCCTAATTAAATAATTAAATAATTTTTAAAATAATTCGGGACCTGGGTAATTTAAACGGAGGTATTATTTAAATACCTTTTAGGTATATGGTTTTCGCAAGGCGTATAATATGTACGAGTTTTTTTTTTTTTTTTAAACCTTATAATATATAGGGAAGGTACCCTGTATAAGGCCCGAATATAAATAAAAAAGGGGTATATGCTTTAAAATAAACTGGTTATACTGGTCGAAAAATTATATTATAGGTGTTTTATTAAAATGCCTAAAATAATTATTACCAGGGCTTTAATCCTACCAATAATTTTGTATATATAAATTACGGAGGGATATAATATTATATATAAAGCCGGGGCAGTATATAATTTTTGGTAATATTAATATTCGGTTAATATATTGGGTAAAATTAAGGGTTTATACCCCAAATAAATACGGTTCCGTATTCCCGAATAGGGACCCTAAAGTCCCCTGCCCAAAGGTAATCACCGTAGGTAAAGCGGTAATAATTATAAAAGCGTAATTTAATAATAAAAATATTAAGATTAACCCTTAAGTTTAGGATAATTAAATTTCGAAAAAAATATTCTTCGGCGTTTTATTTTTTATCCCCCACCATATAAACCGCCATTTGGTATATTAATTAATCTTTGTTTAATTCCTTAATATATTCAATAAAAAAAGGGGTGGTTAATTATTCCTTATATTTAAATTGGTGGTTTTAAACATTGGCGTGGAATTTTAATAAACCCTTTTATCCTTAAGGATGGCGCTTAGGGTAAAGGTATAGGCACCTTTCGGTTTTATAAAAATAATGCTAATAGGAATATTATGATTTATTTTTACCAGGCGCTCGGTCGCTTTATTTTAATCTTGGCTTTAATTTTGCTCGTTTTTTATTGGGGGACTTATCGATATTACCCAAAAGGTTTCGTCCGCGTTTCTTATTACTTTTATGGCCTTTTTACGAGTAAAAGGCCCCTTTCCCTCTACGGCCCCTATTATTCGCCTTTTCTTTTAATAATTAATCTTTAAAATCGTTTATTACAGTTAGGTATTTAAAAGTATTATCGAGAACCCTGGATTAATAAAACGGTTTATAAAATATAACCCATAAGGGTTTAACCTAATATATAACGGCCATAAAACCGTATAATTATATTTAAGATCGTATGGTAATTAAATATTACCGTTTAATAAATTTTATCATAATATTGGTTTATTTTTAAAGCCACGTATAAAAATCTTATGGATAATACCTTAGTGGTGCGATGGTTTAAAAATAGAGGTTTTCCGTTATATTTTTTAAACGTATTTTATTAAGCTTAATGTACTTATAAAGATTAAAGTATTAAATTTATAAGGACTTATTTGGATTATAATAGGCGTTTTAATAGGGTATTATTATAATTTTTATAATTTATACGCGAAGTTTTTAAATAAATTTCTTTTATTTTTTATAATATAAGCGCTTATACTTATAATTCGTAATAAAAAATTAATACGCCTTTTAGTATTTTAGGTTAAGTTTAAGGAAATTAAAAGCTGGTTTAATATAATTATTTATTAAAGTATATATAGGCGCGTTATTTTACAAATTAAAAAGGCCAGCTAATATTTTAATAAGTACCATTAAATCTCCCATAATAATTTAAATAAACCTTTATAAATTCCCTTATAGGAAATTATTATAATTAAGTATACGAGGGTTATTAAAAAGTGGTTTGCCCTATGTGGAAGGGTTAATATTAAATTATAGGGAAAAATTAATGGCCTTAATGCAGAACTAATTATCCCAAATCTCCCACTTAAAGGAAATATTTAAAATAATATTACTTATATTAATAATAAAGGGGTAATTTAACGGAATTATATAATCGATTTTAAAAAAGGTATATTATAATTCGGCGAAGTTAATTAAACTTTTAATTATTAAATATTAAAGGTTAAATTAGGTTATTTATAAAGGTGGTATAATAAGGTTAACTGGTAATTGTATAAGTATTATTATAATATATTAAAAAGGCGTATAGGAAAGATATTTATAATATTATTATTGCTTTTATTATACTGTATATATTTATAAGTTATATATATAAATGTACCTATTACGTACAAGATACGCGATAATGTATCTTACGCCATGACGTATTAGATACGCGATAGCGTATTTAGTACGCATTGGCGCCGTAGATACGCAGTGGCGCAGTTGATACGCAGTAGTGGCGTATCGAACACGCAGTGGCGTATCTGACATAACCTAGTTTAACCTCTTATATTTAACAAATACTACCAGCACGTTCTGCACAGTGTACACCAGGGGAGAGCATAAGCGTAAGCCTTCTGTGTCCTACCGATATTATCCTATGCGTGCAAGCGTCATGCAACCAATTATACAGCTTAGAAGCGAAGTTTGATAGGCGATTGTGAGAGATCCAGATAGTAGTATATAAAAGCGTGTTTAGGTGTGTTATGCATCGAACGCATATTAATAAACCTTTGCTTTAAGGATCTAGTTGTGTACTGTGGTGGACATTAAGAGGCCTGGTGATTAATCTATACGGATATGGACATTAACGATAGAGTCGAAAATTACCTACTAACAGGACACGCCAAGATTGTAGTCTTCGATGTTTTTGTTTTCAGAGGAAATTAGGTAGGCATGGCAAGCTAGTGTTCGACAGGGTCATTATTTCATAGAGGAAGCTGTTGCCATGTGTTGGAAGAGAGGGATAATGGCCTGCAGGAAAAGGTGCTTCTGATGGTGATGTTGTTGTTCCTTGAAGCAGTGATGCTCAACGTGGCAGAAATGATGGTTTTATAGGGTTGTTGTGTTATGTAATATTTTTCAGGCCCCAGTGTCCAGCCCACGGCTGCTTTTTCCGTCTCTTGCGCACAATATTCGGCGAAACTAAAAGGTTGAGTGTTTGACTGCTTTCAAAAGCGAGATAGAGATAGTTTGGAACTACTCGTACTGTTAGTGTGGCGACGGACTCTGGAAGCGCTGCCTAGTAACATCCGCATAAAGTAGGCCACACCATGCATTCGCTACTCGCCGTCCATGACAACGTCCGGGTCTACCTCGGTGCCCAAGTCTCGATCTTCCAAGAAACGCCTCCCAAATAGCTCCGCAGGGAGGTAATCCTGCTTGACCATCCCAGCCACATAGTTTGGGGGATACTTGTACGTTCTGCCGTACCCGAGATCTCTCATTAGTCTTGTCGGAGCATTGCGCAGGTGTATCGGGACGGGGAGGCTGGCAATTCCCGGCTCCTCAAGGGCCGCGTAGGCCGCATTTAATCCCCTATACGCACGCGTGCTCTTAGGGGCAACCGATAGGGCGACGGCACAATGAGCCAAGGGAATCCTGGCCTCGGGCATGCCGATTTGCTGGGCGGCCGTATAGGCGGCCGTAGCAAGCGGGAGGAGGCTGTTGTCGGCCAGACCCACATCCTCGGAAGCGATAACCACCATTCTCCGTGCGATGAAGAGAGGATCCTCGCCCGACTGTAGCATGCGGGCTAAATAGTAGAGGGCGGCGTCAGGGTCCGATCCTCGCACAGACTTGTGGAAGGCCGAGATGGTGTCGTAATGCTGGTCGCCAGCCCGGTCATATACCAGTGTCTTTGTCAGTGCATGCTTGATAGCCGCCTTTGTGACCCCAGCCCTCTGGGATAGGGAAAGGGCCAACTCGAGTAGGTTCAGCGCTGTTCTAGCATCGCCGTCCGAGAAGCTAGAGAGGTACGCTAATAGTTCCTCGTCTAGAAGCGGAGATCGCTCGGCACCCGTCTCAGCTTCCTCCACGCGTATGGCCCGTAGCAGGATGTCTTTGATGTCATTGTCCGTGAGCTTGGAGAGTGTGAAGGTTCTGCACCGGCTTAAGAGGGCCGACTGCACCTTAAAGCTAGGATTCTCGGTTGTCGCTCCGATGAGGGTGATGGTGCCGGCCTCCACCGGCTTGAGGAAGACGTCTTGTTGGGCTTTGGTGAATCGGTGTATCTCGTCGCAGAATATTATCGTTTTCCTGCCCGTCAAAGACATTTCATTGGAGGCCTCTGCAAAGTATTTCTTGGCCTCGGCCACTCCTGTATTTGTCGCATTGAGCTCAATGAACCTACTGCCAACGTTCTGGGAGATACATCTTGCTATGGTGGTCTTTCCCGTGCCACTTGCCCCCCATAGTATCATGCTGGGAACTCGGTCGTTTTCTATTAGCGACCGTAGAACGCCGAAGGGACCGACAAGCTCCTGGCCGGCCACACCGTCGAGCGACCGAGGCCGCATGCGCTCTGCTAGTGGCGCGGACCTCTGGGTCTTGAACCTCTTAGCAACGGGGCCAGAACTATCGCCAGCGGCAGCGGGAGTTGGGGTAAGGGACGCGGATGCGTCACGGTGGTCGGGCTCAACAGGACTGCTCCTCCCCGGCCCCTCGTCATAAGTCCTCTTGAGGGCGCAGGGCGCCGCTTTATTGGTGCTGTTTGGTCCGTTTTGTCGGTTAGCAGGGGCACCTGCCTGTCTCTTCGCTGCTGGTGACTGGAAGAAAGACGCGGCCTGTCGCTTTTGAGGTTGCGGCTGAGAGGCCGCTTGAAAAACTCGTGCCGCCTGGGTAGTGGGTGGAGTTGCTTGGGACGGAGAAGAGTCTGGGCCTGGCTCGGCAACAATATGCCTTTGGCAGCCGCTGTCGATGTGGGCGTTGATGTCGACCGTCTTGACCGGCTGGTTGCATATCGGACATGAGACAGCCATCGTGGCCCGCTCCTAGTCTTCGACAAATACCGACGGTGTGCTAATAGTACTCCCCTCCCTAGTGTTGAGAGGATGCAGAAGGAAAGAATGGTGAGCTTGGAATGCAAGGCAATGTCTATGGGTATCTAATGAATCGGTTGCGCAGGGCAGGGCAATCAGGAGTTCAATATTTTGATACCTGGAAATGGAAATGAGCAAAGAGAACTGAGCGATACTGAGTTTCTGGTATATACTGTAATTAATGATAGCAAGGAAGTGGTGCACAGGAGTAGGGATAGTGTAAGAAAGGAGAGAGAAGAAAAAAGTGGATAACCCTGAGTGAGTTGAACATCGATGCTGTTTCCGCCCATACGGTTCTGAGTGTCGTTGCTTAATTGGGAGAGAGACTGGGCGACGCGATTGACGCGAAACGGCGCTGGCCCCCGTGACGCACAGCAAATCCTATTACATGTAGGGAGCAGTGCTGTAAAATCCTAAGCCATTCCGCCCCAGCACCGTCCCAAGTACTTATACCGTTGGCCTGAAGTACCTTGACATTGCCATAGCTTACCACCCGCAGCAGCTTTGCAACGGGACCTTCCTGCCATCAATAAAAACTCTCAACTCAAGCCAGCAGCTAGAATCCTACTGCTGAAATTATCATCTCGCCAACAGAGTATTTCCTCTTCTTTGTGTCATCTGTGGAAACATCTGCCCGTGTCATTAAATATGCTTTCTCGTGAGGTTGGAGAATGCATTAGATTTGATGTTTAGCTAGAAAGCTGTCTCCTGTGGTGTACGCCATGAAAATGCTTCCGTTCAAACCAGTTATGGACATCTACGGGACCCCCCTCTGCCGCCCCCAAACCAGAACAGGAGCAAGAAACCGATTTCCATAAACCATCGAGATTAAAAAATACAAGAAAACGCCATAGCTCCACTGCGCCGCATGGATGGATGGACACTTCCTCGCCTCTGTCATTTGCGCTCCTCGTCTTAACATGGGCCATGCCCTACACCATGAATGATTCGCCACAGCCGCATTGTTCTTCTGTATCCCATGGTCGGGTAGTTAGCTATTGCGGTTTGGTGTTAACTTCTCCGTTCAAACGTACTGATGTTTGGGTTTCTAAACACAAACTTCTGGTTAAGCTTGTCCTCGACCCAGTCCATCTCGCTACCAATTATGCTGAAGAGCGCATTGGAGTCAATCAGAACCTTAACACCATCTTGCACCACCTCTTCGTCAAAGGTGCTTGCCTTATCGACGTACTCTAGTTTGTAGGCTAGTCCGCTGCACCCTTTCCTCTTAACTCCAACCTTTATGAGCTTGGGATCAGGTTGGTCCAGCAGCTGGCGGAGCTGCGAGACGGCGGACATGGTTAGGGTCATGGCGGCCTTCCGGGGCTTGAATTTTCGGGGCGGTTTTGGTGCTGTTCTGGGTGCCGGCGGCTGAACCACTGTGGGAGCATTTTGTCTTGCGGGCGGCATGCTTTGCGTGGCGTGCAGAGCCGCGGCCGAGTAGTATTGCTTGAGTCCACGCCCGAGTACAAGACTTCTTGATATGCGAGTTGCGGTATTCATGCTAGCTGTCGTTGTCGCGGCTGCAAGGCTGTCAGAAAGAGTAACGTGTGCTCGTGTTCGAAAACAGGGCAAGACCTCGACGTGTTTTTCAAAAAAAAAATTGAAGGGCGTCTCCCGGTTGGTGATTGTTTATTCGATCACCAGCCCGTCGGCTCGGGAATCCAACAACGAAACGACTTGGACCATGATGGATGGCAAACCTCAAAATAATAAATTATGTCATCAACTCATGTCCGTGTTTGCCCGCCACTCCCAGCACTTTTGTACGACTTAAGCCAATCATAATCGACGAATTTGTAAGGCTTGGCAATTTGGCTTCCTTCCTGTTTTTGCCACCGGCCAGCCCCATCGCCTTATCGATTACATAGCTGCTCAGGGATTGATAATTATGTTGCTTGCACATTAGCAGATAGCCCCAGAGCCATCCTACGTAGTTCTCACTGACGCTTTAAAAAATCACTCTTGTAATTTCAACTCGTATGGTTACTTTTACTCCTGCCGCAAAGCTAGGGTGTTGCCAACTCCGATCACCACCAAGGCAGCCTGCCTTATTGTTCCGATCGATCCTCGGGGCCTGCGCCAATCACAACTCTACCGCCTTCATTTTACGACTCGAATCCTGTACCGTTTAGGCTTGCACCCACATATCCTCTAAAATACAGCATGAAGGCATGGAGCCCTCTCCACTTACCCAGCAAGCCCGGCCAGAGGTGTTCCAGCAAAAGATTGTACAACTGTACGAACAGCTATTCATAGTTAGTCCTCCTAGTCCCTGTCGAGCTCGCTGCATTTTTGTACTGACTTTGGCAGGTGGACGACGACGAGCAGACCGAGGGCTTCTGGAAGGAGTTCTTCCTCCTCAAACCTGATCGGCTGTCGCTACGCAGGATACTGGAAGAAGAAAGCCCCGATGATCTTTTAAACTACCCCCAGAGCCGTCAGCTCTTTACGCGTGCCGTAGCATGCCTACGCTCCGAATCGTCTTCCCGAGCCAACGCCGACCTTCATGCGCTCGACACCCTGACAACCTTCCTATCTTGCGTCCTGGATAAGAAGTACACAAACCCGAGCTCAGACGTCATCAACGTGCTGGTTGGGCTGGAAGAGGTGGATGCTGTCTTCACAGACTTTGTCAGCGCCCTCGACAATATAATACGAGCTGGAAGGTCGCTGGAGCTGAGACAGAAGGCCGTTCAAGTCGCGTTGGCCGTCACTTCGGGCGCATGGTCTACTACTTTGCTCACCTACTTTATCCAGCGCGACCTGTTCATGGGTATCACCAACTTCATACAGGACTCGGACACGCCTTCACGCGCTGCAGACGCCTTTATTCTCCTCGGAATGCTAGCAAACTATAACAAGTTTGAGTTTCAAAACCCGTACCAGATGCGCCTCAGTGACTTTGTCAACGAACGTGCAATTAGGACCATCATAGCCACCATAGGCGCAGCCTGCCAGCAGCTGCGGGCCTGCTATGTCGACGTTCATGATGATGTTCCCGAGGGCTGGACACTCAGCAACACTCTAGGAATTATTGGACTTAGGTCCATAGCGCCCGGGGCCTCTAAGGCGGCTACCACCAAGTCTGTGTACGACGACGAGACCGCCAAGAAGATGTTCAGCTTGCTTCCCATGAACCAGGCTGCCATCCTGCTCTCGACATTTGATTTTGCTCACCTCAACAAGCTCTTCTGTACAAATCTCGTCGTCATGGGGTCGACCGAGAAGGGGGCCGAACGACCGCTTGCGTCCTACATCTCGCTCACGTCCTATATCCTCCAGCATGCCTACCTATCCGGCCGGGCGACCCAATACGCGCATTTAAACCTCATGGCTTTCCGGCTGCTGATCGAAGACCCAATTCTCTGCAAGGCCCTATGTTCAACAACGTGCGCACCCATCCGGATGTGCCGGCAAAGACAACCCCTTCTTCCACAAATAACAATGGACCGCCCGTTAATATGTTACTTGCTAGACCTCATGGTTGACGGCGTGAACCACAATCTCAGACGGCGTCTGGATGTTGGTCTTTACACCCTTTGCGTCGGCATTCTTCTGAGGATCATTAGTTACCTTTCGCGGACCCGTTGCAGACTGCAGTACCATTGGGCGGAGCTGTGGCGTTCGCTTCTCAGCCTCGTACGGTTCTTAGGGACATATGCAAACGATATCTCAGGGCTCCCCCAAGTGGAAACGCTACTTGACCACGTAGTAAACCTGGTGGCGCTATCGCTGTCAGCGGGGGAGGCCTTTCTCCCTGGACCTGCAGCGTACGACGATCTTTTTTATAAGGTTGTCGAAACACACGATGTGCTCCTAAAGTTTCGCGACGCCTATTCCCTCGGGAAGCGTCCGTCAAACAGCATCGGCACTCTGATTGGGGTAGGTCAGCACTATCGTCGGATACTGGAAGAGAATGCTGGCAAAAAGAGGCTCGGTAAGCTAGACACCCTACAGATGGCGGCCATCATTAAAGAGGGATACGAGACCCTCAGCATCCAGACAAAAGAGGGCCTCGACAGATGGGAGAAATTCCGGGAGCCCGACGAGCGGGTGCTGCTGAAGAAGGTGGCTAGGGAGGCGGTTACAGGCGTGAAAAGCCTTGTTCGCGAGTAAAGAGAGGCGATACAGATTGGCGGCTGCGTTGGCGGCTGCGTGGGCGGATGGTACAGTTAGAGATGTATAAAAATAAATGGTCCAATGATGGTTCAGGAAGCGCTGCACCATGCACACAGGATCATGGCTGTCCGGCACAAGGTGGTGTGGGGACGGAGGCTCGATGGTGCAGGCGATGGTAATGTTTGGGCCAACGGTAGTGGGGAAGCATTAAACCCTTGGGGTTTCAAAAAGGGCCTCAGTTAAAAAGCGCAATAAAACAGGTGGCGGCCTTTCATAGTCCAACATCAAAAGTTCAGGTCTACTTCACCCACCAGTCCTTCCTCCATGTCGTCGGTATCACCCGATCAACAATCCTCTCAATAGACACGTAAACTTATGTGGTGCACGTATTAAACACCGCACGCACAGAGGGCGACGACGTCGGTAACAGTCGGTGGTGCTCACGGAGGGACAGGTCCCATTGGCAACCTCACCACCGTCTGGACCCCTCCCACCGCAAGCTGTACTTCGTCAAACCTCAACATATACTATGACGAGACGTGTCTCCCTCCCGGTTACGACGACAGGTGGAACGTGAAGCCTTACTATTACTGGTCCCCAGCCAGCTGCCCGTCGGGTCTGACGAGTGCGTATGATATCCAAGACATGTCGGGAAATGGGTTGGAGGTCAATGCCGAAGCGACGGAGACTGGACACGTCTGCTGCCTTTCCAGATTTTCATTCGTGCCAAGCACCAGCTGGTGCGAATCAAATATGTACATCTCCGCATACTTTGTCACGGATGCGGACGGAGCTGTCGGAACGTCGTCCATCGTGTCGAATTGGCTACACAGACGAGCCGAGGTCCGATGGGCGTGATCCAACCTTGCCCTACTTGAGACGGACCCCTTAAATCCTGGCCAGGAGACCGTCATCGAGACTAGGGCACCGACATCATTCGGTACTAGTAGCACGGCGCAGCCGAGCATGTCCTCCTCCCCTTCTAGCCCAAATGTCTCCGCTAGTGCTGTAGCCAGCATTGTCGTCGGGGCGGTGGTGTTTTTGGCAGCAATTGGGGTTGGTGCTTGGGAGTTACGGAGGCATGGAAGGCAAACCGGAAGGGTCGCACCGCATGGCCTCCCAGATGGACAAAAACATGCTGAGCTCGAATGGTGGCGGAGACCTAAGAGCTGAGTTAGACGGCGGGCCGGCGCTACCCGAAATATACACCGAACCAAAGCCGATTGAAGTGGAGACCTCTGCGCAGTTGCACTCGAAGGAGGTAAAGGCTGGTTGATATCTGTCAGATATAAGAGGTCAAACTAGGTCACTTGTAAAGGTGGCACGATAAGGTTGACTGGTGGTTGTGTGAGTGTTATTATTATGTATTAAAAAGGCATAGGGAGAAGTTATTTATAGCGTTATTATTATCCCTATTATACCGTATATATTTATAAGTTATATATATAAATATACCTATTACGTATTAAATACACGATAATATATTTAATTGGGAATACGTAGTAAGCGTAAGCGAGCGAAGTATTGTGAAGGGCTGATATTACGTCGAGGAGCGACGATAAGTGCCACAATAGTATGTATATTCGATCTACGGAGGGGAAGAAGGGAAGGAGGGGGGAAAGGCTTGGGACGGGGGAATGATCCATGGATAGCTTCTTATACGTATCGGTCCCGCGGCTAGCCCGCTGTGTGTACGTTGTGACATGGGTGGGCCTAT
>JAKWBI020000857.1:0-17866 GCA_022664585.2 Zalerion maritima
TTTTATACACCGGGCTCCCTTTTAGCCTCGGAGGTTTTTTTTAAATAACAAAAACAACTCCAAACCCCCCCCCCCCCCCCCCACCCTCTAATCCCCCTTCCCCTTCCCCTTCCCCTTCCCCTTCTCCCAACTCTCCCCTTCCCATCTATTGGCACCAACCTGCGCATCCCGCGTCAGAATCTCATTCAGCCCCGTCCTCACCACGCACTTCTCGAACTTGAAACTCTCCGCCAGCTCCCTCAGCTCCTCCTTCGTTTTGCCCCTGAACAGCTCGGCGAGCTCCCAGCCCACGTACTCGCTCAGCAGGCCCTCCCTGATCGCGCGCTCGAACTGCCTCCTGAAAGACCAGATCCCGGGATACTTCGCCCCGCGGAACTTGTCGGGCACCATCTCCTCCAGCCGGGAGAAGAAGGGGTCGTACACCTCGCCGTCCACCTTTCGCTTGTCGGCCGCGCCCCAGAAGTCCAGGCCGAGGGCCTTCTTCTTCTCCAGGAAGGGGCGGACGAGGGATAGGTACGGGGAGGAGGCGGACGCGTGGACCATGCCCTGGTGGCCGATGTCCTTGTAGAGCCAGATGGACCAGCCCACGCCCCCCCCCTCCTCGCGGTAGATCCGCAGCTGCTCCGCCAGCATGGCGTACCGCTTCTCGTTTATGGCTTCCGCCCCCTCGGCGCCCGCGTCGGCGTACACCGGCCCGAACTCGCCGTTCCAGACCGGGACCCCTTTGTCCTTCATGTAAGCCGCTTTGCGGCGGAACTGCGACAGGAGCTTTGCTTTCTGCTCCGCGCTGCCGGCGTACTGCTCCCTGCCGGCGATGGGGAAGCCGTACAGGGAGTAGTCGTGGATGCTGTATACCGTATTCTCGAACGGGGCCGCGGGGAACGCGGAGAAATCCATGGCGTAGGTGTTGCCGTCGAGGAACAGGATGTGGTCCTTGTCGACGGCGCGAATCGCCTTCTCCGCGCGCGAGTAGAAGGAGACTAGGCCCGCGGCCTGCGGGGAGGGGTCTGCCGGCTCGTTCAAGGGGTTGTAGCCCGCAACGACGGGGTTTCCGACGTACCGACGGGCGAGGGACTCCCACAGCCGGATGGCGAGGTCCTGGTGCGAACGGAATTCCCAGAACAAGGCCCGGGATATGCCCGAGTCGGAGTGCCAGTCTTGGTTCTGGCCCCCGGGCGCGGCGTGCAGGTCCAGTATCACGTACAGGTTGTGCTGGCCGCAGACTTCCACCACGTGATCCAATAGTTCGAAACCCTCGGGCTTGAGCACGGCGGGGTTTAGGGGGTCGATGAAGTGTCTGTAGTTAAAGGGGATGCGCACGCAGTTTAGGCCCAGAGAAGCGATGAATTGGGCGTCGGACGAGGAGAAGAAGGATTTAATGAGGGTGGAGAAGTAGAAGTCGGCGAGGGCGGGGCCGAGGACGGTAGTTAGCTGGTGCCGGTGCTCGTGCTCGTGCCCGGAGTAGCCCGTGATGAAGTTTTCCATGTTGAGGAAGCCGCCTATGCCGCAGCCTTTTAGGATGATGGGTTTGCCGGAGGGGGTTATGATGGAGGTTCCACGGGTACGGAGCAGCACGCATGGGGGGTTGCGGCTGGGGGTCGGGGTGGGGGATGCCATGATGGGCAGGTATGTATGAGGGGATGGTGGTTTGGATGATGAAGTCGGGTCCCGAATTGTATTGAATGATGGTTAGGGGTAAGTATCGTAAACTGAATATACTCCGAGATGACTTGGGATTCCCTTTATTGTGTATAAGACGGGCCGGCGGGCCTTTATACTCAGGTAGGACCTTGTAATTGGCCCTTGCGCACACTAGAGGGCGGCCAATAGGACTAACCCTTGGCATTTACTAGCAGCGTTGAGACCGAAACTCCCCGACAGGGCCCCCTTCTACGCAGAGTCGCAGACTGCCATCACGATGACACTTCTGCCCGTTACTGGTTAGACTACACCACCCACTTCTCCACAGCACACATTTCAACCTATGGCGGGTAGCCAATCACCCCGTCTGTTAAATTCCGCCCCCATTAGCGAACCCATGGCCTTGGTTCTCACAATCCCGTGTCCCTCTACTTGCCCCCTCGGTGAGCGCTCTCTGAAGTACTTTACGCTGGCGTCCCAGTCCTGGGGATTCGCGCTCCCAAAACTCAAGGAGCGCTAATGCTTTCCACACTGCGTTGTCCCATGACTCGGGCATCGGGATGTTTAAGCCTGCTATCCGTGCCGCCGTCAAGACTAGCGCGCTTCGAGTGCAGGAGGCTATCATGAATAACGTCCCGTGGTGTCGGTGCCTGAAGCCTGGCTCGTTTATTGTCAATCGTCTAACGTGGGTCTCGAGGCCCTTGGAAGCTAGGCCCAGTACTCTCGGCGATGGCGACAATGGCGACGTGTGTGGTTGCTGCCTCTGACTATCCAACACACTCACGACGAAAGGCCAGTATATTAGCTCGAATACATTATTCAAGTGACCCCGTAAAACGAATCTCCGCACATCGTCTTCTGCAACGGGGTTTTGGAGGGAGAGTTCGGGGGGCAGAGCAGCTGCCCATTCGTTGGCGGATGCTTCGTATCCCGGAACGTTTGACACGAGTTTCTCAAGTGTGAATTCCCCGGTATGGAGGCGGGATATTGAGTCCCTCAGCCCACCGTGTAGTTTCCGGAGGGATATCTCGGCCAAGTAGAAGAACCAGGCGGATTGGTCTGTGGATAGAGAGGGACCATCGGGCGGGGGAGTGGGGAAAAAGGAGGGGAAGGAGTGCAGTGGGTGAGGTGAGGGTACGACGCTTCGGCCGCCACTCTGCACCTGACCGCCACTGCGCAGAGATGATTCTCCCGGCCCAAAAGAAGCAAATGAAAAGTCGGGGAGATGCAGCTCTTCGGCCCGAACTTCTCGCTCGGATTTCCAGACGGACCAGTGCACTGCCTGTTCGTTTGGGTTGGTCTCTCGCTCCTCGAGGGTTTGGCATAGGGCTAGGGCTGTAGTGAAGTAGCGCCAGGCGCTGGTTTTCTGTAGGAGACACATTTCGTACACTCCCGCCAGAAAGAAACATTGCGGTCCCAAAATGCCGTCGCTGGTTAGCAGGCTCCCGCCCATGCGTTTTTGCGCCGCCGAGTAGTACCGTCCTGCGGTTAGGAAGGATTGGCTTCCGGGGCAGACCTGGGGGTCGCTGGGGCCGAAGGGGGTTGCGAGGGAGCCTAGGGCGAGGATCAGGAGCACGAGACAGGACTCTGGCGTGTAGGATAAGAGGAAGCTTTCCGTGGCAAGGGAGCGGAAGACTAGGGACCGGGTGCTGGATTCGGAGAGAATTGGGTTTTTGATGTGGACGTTCCGGAAGAAGGAGGCGAGGAGGCTGTCGATGTGGTGGGGGTCGGGGTCCAGCGGAAGGACATTTGAGTTGGGGTTGCCGGCGGTGGTTGTGCTGAGGGACGATGGTGAGGTGGCGGTGGGATTTGGAGGATCGGATAGAGAGTACGGCTGAAATTCAGGCCATTTTAGGATAAAACTTATGCTTTCCGGATGGAGACTTGACGGCGGTCGCTGCCATTGTTCCTGCTGTTGCGCCAATGGTTGCTTCGGCTGGGGTTGAAACGGCACGTCTGGAGACCCGCCCGGCAACCCACCACTGGCCCCTCTGTCTCCGACACCAGCATCATTCCCATCGGCCACGCTCCTCGACCCGGGATTTGGCTCCTGACACTGCCCCCCCCGCCGCGACACTAACAGCAGGTGTTCCAAATCATCCAGCCTCTCTAGAATCCTCAGGCTTGCTGGATCGAAACTAGACAGGTCCACCGCACTCTGAATGCAAGGCACACCCGCATCCAGGCAGAACGAGCAGCTCGGCCGCTTGTTGTCGCATTTCGTCTTGCGCGCGCGGCACACCTGGCATGCTGCGTTGGCGCGTTTGCGTGGGTAGAACGTGGCTCCCCGTGCCGAGGGCCGGGAGCGCTTCCTTCCGTGGGGGGGTGCCAGTGCCGGTTCTGGAACGGATGAGTCGGGCCCGGCGGCTTGGGTCGAGGCTAGACGAGTGGTGGAGTGTTCGGGCGACATTCCCCGACCAATGGAATGGTGGGCTTGCGGATCCTCGATGGGTGTTTTGAGTTGGTGGTGATGGCAGTAGCGACAGTAGCGGGAGTGGCGGGAGTAGCGGGAGTAGTGGATAGCTACAGCAGACAATCTCCAGACGAGATACTTTTGGCACAGCACACATGGGCATGAGTGTCGGGGAGTCTCGCTCGACACAGTGGGCTTCAATGCGGAGTCTAGAAATGTGGACACTGGGGAAAAAATGCGGAGTCATGTGGCAGTGGTGGTTGGAGAAACTTCATGCCTCCCCACGTGCTCACAGTATGCGACTGCACTCGAAGCCCAAAGCCCCCTCGCCGGACCCTAAATTGCGATAAAGCTTTTGCAAAACTTTTGGCATCGCTGACAAGGTTTGAAAAGTGCTGTCGAATGGATATGACGCATACATACGCATAGAGAAGGGAAGACGGTCAGACTCAGATAACACATGCGGCAAGGTTCACCATGAATTCATATGCATAAAGCCTCGTATTGGGCTCCACGTCGAAACCTGTTATACTACAATACTTCGCCCCATTGGCAACAGACTGTTTACTTTGACGATATCTTATGCTGTGGGACACCCAACACCTTACTCCCTACCGGCTGGCACCGCCGCGTCATGGCAGCATGGCCAGAACCTCATTCCCAACTTCCTTCACCCTGCTTTCCCCAACATTACCAATAGCAGCATGAGCTGCGTTGCGCACGCCGGAAGTCACCGTCTTGTCGGCTTTCATCAATGTTCCCAAGCCTACCAGTGCTCTGAATACAGATTCGCCGTCAGCCTTATTGGTAGCAAGGCGCGTCAATACGATACCGAGTCGCTGTGCCAAGTCGGGACTTATGCCACTGTCTTCTCCTTCTCGAAGCAGCAACACTGCATAGTTTATGCCGACCGTGCTTGCTGCCCTTAGCAAGTTGACGTTGGACGACGAGACGGCTCCTCCGGACACAGATATACCAAGCGCGAACTCTAGAGTCTTGGTGACCCCGTCAACCGCATTTGCTGCCACCAGTCGGCCGTCCTCAGTGTCGAAGACGTTGACGGCAATGCGCAATGCCAGCATGACTAGGTTCTCCTTGGGAGTTCCTTCTGCATCCCCGACGGCAGCCTGAATTGCGATGTCCACGATGCTACCCCTATCGTCGTCGAGGTAGCCTGCCATGGCTGGAGACTGGGCAAGCGAGTGCAGAAGACCGAGCAATGCGACTCGATCCGGATATGGCCAGCAGCCGAGGGAGCGGATGATCAGGGAAAGGGCAAAGGCGTCCTCAACTGCAGTTCCCGACTTTAGAGGCTCTAAGAGGCTCCTCACGGTCGCCTCCTCGCCGGGAGAGAGCGAGATATCCTTGCGTCCAGAGGCCTTGTAGCCGGCGTTGAGGGACATGATCTTGTTCATGATGGGGTCGTGTGAGGTTGCTGGAATTTGGATGTACTCCTTTTGCGGTATCTTCTGTTGCTGGCTAGCGGATGATGTCTGGCCTGGCATATATCGCGACCCCATTCCGTACGGGTCAGCTCCCCCAGACGCCTCGGATTGGGTTGGTCGTAAGGCTGGGGTGTTCCGGAAGATGAAGTTGGCCACCTGGTCTAGGTAGCTGGCGGGTTGCTCATTATCTTTGATAAAATTGGCAGCGCTTTGATAAGGGTTGTCGGAGAGATTGTAGGGTAGCTTGAGTGGTGGTTGGCCCTCTTGCACGTCGACGTCGAAAACATAGTCGTACATCTTTCCCTGGTATTCCACTTTTGGCTGCCCCTCGCTGTTGTCTCCAGCCTGTCCAACCTCCTCTCCAACATGGATCCACTGCTGTTGGGACATCGACCATTGATGTATGCTGATGGATCCATTCGGGTCCCCGATTCTTACTATTTGCTCATCTTTGGTTCCCGACTTTTCCGCTAGAAACTCTGGACCAGGGAGCTTTTCCTTCTCTTTGTTTTTAGCCTTCTCGGCGAACACGACCACCGCATCGTCGAAAGACTTGAGCGTTTCGGCATCAGCTAATTGCTCAGCGTTGCGGGTGTATATTCGTACATAATGGTCGTTGGATCCGGCCACGATGTCACCGGACTCGGAACAAACCGCGACGCTCCAAATCGAACGAGCCGGCATGTCTATCTGCTGAGTACAGTAGAGCTTGACACCCTTTTCCGTCTTTTCCCACTTGCTCCATATTCTGATCGAGCAATCCTCGCCAGAGCTCACAAGTTCTCCAGTCGGGAGAAGAGCAATGCTGTAGATGAAGTCTAGTTTTCGTTGGCCAAGTTGCGAGCTACCTACCTTGGTGCCGTTTAGTTTCCAGAGGCTGACAACGCCATCATTCCCGGCACTAGCAAAGTGAGCCTCAGACGGGTGGCCTCGCGGCAGCTTGCACAGGCTTCGAACAGCGCCGCCTGTCTGGATGGTGGACACGGGTTGTAGCTGTCCCTCGGGCCCACCGGCGTTCAGGTTGAAGACTTGGACGCTGCCGTTGCCCCAACCCACAATGACAGTCGTCTCGTCGAAAGCAAGCACAGCCCAAGCAGGGTTTCCCTGTTTCCGCTCGTCCTGTATGGATCGGATGGGTGTCAACTTGGCGGCGGACCATATTACTACTTGACCGTCCCATCCACCAGAGACAAACCACTCGGCTGAGGGTGCGACATCGATGGTGCAGACATTTCCCGTGTGGCCCGTCAATGTCTTGAAGGGCGGGTCTGTCGAGATGGAGGTGGGAGATCGAACGTCGATCATGGTAGCTTCGCCGCCTGAGAGGAGAAGGCCGTCGGGGTGCTTAGGCGGAGTGGGGGGAAGCAAAGCCAGGGCATTGACCCAATTGGTGCTCTGCACAGCCATATGAGGCTCGAACACGGGAGGGTTGTCGCTTATGCGTTTCCATATCAGGGCCATGTTGTCTCGGGAACCTGAGATGACCACACCCGCGGAGGGAAACTTCACTACTTTGACCTATTGAACCGGGTGGTTAGAGCTCTGAAGACGGCGGGTGGGACAGTGGGGGTGCAAGAGATTCGTACGTCGCTGGTATGGGCAATGAGCTGGGCCGACAGCCTAAAGTCGTCCATTGTAGCGACCAATGGCAAATGAATAACGGGAGAAACAGCAGACGGATTTCAAGAGAGTCGGTTATGGGTGGCGTGATGCCGTGGATTCGGGCTGTACTGAAAAGACGTGTTGGATTCCCTAAGAACTAATACACGGTTGTTGCCGATGGGGAGGGCCGCGAGGAAAGTGGGAGAGGGAGAGCAGACCGGGAGATAGGTATTGAGAGAGGGGAAGAAGAGATGGGTGCTGGTGATGCCCTCAAACAACACTTAGGGAAGTAGAGGGAATGGGGCGGAATTTGGTGACAGAGGAACGCTAAGTACAGACAGGCACGGAGCAGGAGGTTTATTTTGGATGGAAGGTACGCGACGCTGTCCGTACCCAAGGCCGCAGCTGAGCGACGCATCAAGCATCAACTTAAGGCGAGCTTTAAGTTCCAGTTTGGAAGGAGGCGCCGGGGCATCATTGATCCGGCGGGGCAGCCCCCTAGTAGTAGCCCCCTAGTTGATCTAGCAGGCACGGCCCACATTCCAACACAGTGGGATTGGACGGCTGGGGCAGGCACCGCTGCCAGATACAGGTGGATGCACTGACTACCAGTGCCACGCCGCCACAATTGCGGGGCCCGAGTTTCAATTCTTTCACCCACCCACGGGTATTGCTGGGAACTTGGTTGGTGGTTGGTGGCATTCTGGACATCATTGCCCAACCGACCTCGCAACCTGCCATCCCATTCTCTAGAAGCCGCCAGCAACATCATTGTCGCATCCTATTCTACCACTTCCCTCTCGTCGTATTTGTGGCTCAATTTCTCCAACCTTGCCATACTCTACACCCCACCTTGACGCCGTCGACATAGGGTCAACAATGGCAGAAACGGCCCCAGTTGGAGACGGGGCTTCCCTTGCGCCAGCTGCGCCAGCTGCCCCAGAACCTCGCCGTCTTATCCCAGTCGTATGCCACGGCCACACCCGTCCCGTTACGCATCTGTGCTTTTCTACCATGAAGTGGGGGAACTATCATATTGTGTCTAGCAGCAAGGACAGTATTCCCTTGGTGAGAGAAGGGAAGACAGGCGACTGGTACGTTGATCAAATGGTAATTGGCGCTCTTTTCACGGTTTTCGGCTTACATTTTCCTACCCCCCTTTCTAAGGCTAGGAAGCTGGATCGGGCACCAGGGCGCCATTTGGAACGCACGAGAGAGCAACGACTGGACACGCGCCGTCTCTGCGTCGGCCGACTTTTCTGCGTAGGTAAAAACCCACTGTATTCTATCTGATGGGACCTTTGGAGCTTCTCTGTTCTTCGTTACTGACTATCCAATGTTTATTATAGTCGCGTTTGGGATGCCTCAACCGGCGAGCTTCTCTACAATCTTACGCACAAGCACGTTGTACGGGCCGCCGACTTTTGCCCCAGCTCGAACGACATAATAATAACCGCAAGTAACGATGGTGTCCTGCGCCTCTGGATCCTGTCCAAAATTGGAACACCCACCCCTGAAGGCCCTGAACGAATCGTTACACCCGTCCAGGGCCACTGGGAACAGGGGCAGGGCGAGTACGTGTTTACAGTTGGAAAGCACCAGCCCAATAGAGCCATAAAGTACGCCGTTTGGCTGGGCTACTCAGACCGTGCCCCAATCCCGGATCTTGTCAATAAGACCGGCGCCGTCGTCACCGCTCAGGACAAGACGGTGTACTGGTGGCAACTCTCCGAGATAGGCGCCGAAGGCCACGACGACAGCAAACCCTGGAAGGAATACTCTTTCGACAGCGAGATCACTTGCTGCGAGCGGTTTGCTCTCGATCCCGACTACGCACACGAGTCAGACATCGGCGGCGGCCGGCAGGTGCTTGGTGTTGCGGCCGGCAAGAAGGTGGTGTTCTGGGACGAAGAGGGCAGCGAGCCACCCCTCCGGGTGTTTGAAAAGGATTGGAGGGTGTCGTCGGTGGCTATCGATGTCAAGAACGGGAAGGTGCTCATGGGGCAGGCTGAGAGTACCTGGGCAGTTATGGTTGACTGGAAGACCGGCAACGAGGAGCAGGTACTCAAAGCTCACCATGGTCCCATCCACTCCATGTCATTCTCGCCCGACAACAAAATCTTCATCACCGGCTCGGAGGATGGCACCGTAAGGTTATGGAAGAACTGCGAGGGCGACTATGGGTTATGGAAGGGGAAGGCGGCTCCCGACTCCGGCTAGAATCCTGTCAATGCATCAGAGCAGCCGTGCGCAAGGCGACGGCGGCTATAACTTGGCACTCCGTCTCCCTCACAAACCGGGAAGGGTCGCGATGGAAAGAGTTGGTGTCGACTAGAGAAATATTCCCGCGGGGCTTCAACATGAAGCCGAGTGTTGAGGAGAGACAAGGAAAGATGCTGCCTCCTTTTCTATCGACCGAGAGGTTTCCAAAACGGACCGGCGGGGCTGATCATTGTGGATGGCAACATGTATGCATCAGGGAGCATTCACCTGCAGGCTCATTTCACGGCATAAACAAGCAAGGCAGCAGGTTGACGGAACTACTAGACACCTTCAGCTAGAGATACCCCATATTAGTTCCAGAAGAGATGAAGAGTAAAGTACAGCACATGTATTACACAGTAGGGGTATTTAGCAATTAAGATTATGCATTACAGTGTTTTTACATGAATCCGTTGTCGACGTGTGCCTATAATTTATGGCATCAGTAATGGTGGGGACCCGTAGGCGCGGTTATGGTGAAACAAAGCTGTAGCGCTATGGAAAGTTACAACAGTGGGGCCCTAGCGTGTTTTGATATCAAGGGAAAAAGGGTTCCGTCCCGCAAGGAAAGTGTGAAAACCGAGATGGCAGGTTCAATTTGTTCCTCCACAATCAAGCCAACCTCCATCTTCCACCCCCAAAGCCAACCACCAAGACTGACCCAACCGAAATCCATCGCTTCCAGCAGCAAATCTGTCGTTAGCAGCCTTGCACACACCGTCTAGCACGCCTAACACCAGGTGCCTGTGATCGCGACCCCAACTTCATTCGTCTGCTCATCCTTTGTTGATTCTACCATCGCCAAACCTATCCGCCCACGCTACATTGGGCGAGAAACGAGCATTTCCGTCGCTCGGTTGAGGCATTGCATCGGGAGTAGTGCCGTACACGTTAGGCACATTGGCCCTATCTCCATCTGCTGCAAGCTCTGGGGTCCTGACTGACTGTGCTGGGAGTTCCTGAGGTTCCACCTGGGTCATTCCGAGACCGAAAGAAGCACTTCCTGACGGTTGTTGATTATGGAATGCTCCCGGCATGGAAGATTGGTTGACGTACATGGCATCCGGACTCGTGTGTTGTGTCATGAGGGGGCTGTGGTACTTGCCGTGCTGGTCGTAGTACCCTCCCGAGTACTGGAACGAGTCTGTCACAGAAGGAACGGCAAGGATCGTTAGTGAATGAACAACTGGGCGTGCTAGAGGAGGATTTGATAACGGAGGCGGAGGGTAAGATATAAGCGATACAGAAAGAGGGGGAACTTGCCCTGATAAGGACTCATCTGTGGCGTCGTGGTAGTGTCCAGCGGTCGGTGTTGTCCTGTCTCGGCAGACAGTCGCTTGTTGCGCCGGCTGTGAGCACTCCACCCGCACCTGTACATCAAGATGCCGATGCACAACATGGGGACGATGACGGAACCCAAAATGATGCCTGCGAGGGTAGCTGTCGACAGACCGTGGTCGGATCCCTCGTCCGGTGCCTCGGGAGCGACAGTCGTTTCCGTAGCGGTCGTAGCGGATCCTGTCCCTGCCCCGATGGTGTTGGTATCGGTGGCGGTTGTCGAGGTAGTGCTTGAAGTCTTAGTCTGGGCGGTAGCACTGCCAGTCTCGGTTGCAAGCAGCGGCAGGCTGTAAAAGCTGAAGCGCGCCGAGTCGTCCTCGGCTAGACGTCCCTGCGTGAGGTTTTCCCTCCCACATCCGTCGGGGAAGTTACCTGTGTCGCACGGGTTGTTGATACAACAACCAAGGAAAGGGGGCTCGGTGAACTTGCAGCTGTACCATGCCGAACCATCGTTACTCGGACACAACTGCGGGGGCAGTTCTTCATACATGTTCTGCTGGAAGGTCATGACCCGGAGGTCGTTGATGGGACACTCGCCATCGTCGGAACAGGGGTCTGACGTGCAACAACCGACAAACTCGTACGAATCCGACTCGCAGATGTAAAAGTCTCCGCCCTCGGGACACGAAATGCCAAAATACTCCTTCACCGTCGTCATTATTGGGCTTGAATCGAAGTCTGTCTTTCGTTCGCCCCCGATCGATTCCCGTCGAAGCGGGCAATAGTGCGTTAGTTCTAGGTCAAAGACAGCGAGGACCAGTGGCCCCGTCGCTCCGTTTCAATTGAATAACGGATACTGGATTTTGGATGGGCACTTCCCGCTCGGGACTCTTTTTGCGGCTACCCGTTGGGCAATCTTCGGGATTAGATGAGCTTTTCTGCTAGAAAACGGTGTGCGAGCGACACCCGATTACACGATAGTTCGTTACAATTATGAGAGCAAGAGCAAAACTGGAAAAAGCATGACGCAAGTTTCGGATGGCACCCCGCGATGATGCTGGGCCTAGCAACTCGACAAGGCTCTGGGACAACGAGAGATAAACGTACATGTTTCGGCGCGCGGGGCAACCCATGATATCTATTCACACTGATGTCCCAACACTATGTCCAGTATGGACTAGTTGAAAAGCCTCCGGCAGGCCGGGCTCATCCGCGTGCAGAGCGCAGAGGAGCACCAGCCTGCCTACTCGTCAAAACACTACTACTAAGTATGACGGGATTTACGGATCGAGAATGCTGCAGGATGGTCTATCGCGAACTTGGCAGGCTGCCGGAGGTCAGTGGTGGTGGCCAAGCGTGTCCAGTTCCAAGCTTATTGCTTCTGCATATGCAAGCACAGCCACCAGGCCTTTCCCAACCTTTCCCAATATGGGGCGAGGATTCAAGACCTTACCATAGAGGTGCGAAGCTTTGAAGAAATATCTGCACTTGTGGAGCCGGAAGGGTGTGTAGGCCCCATGGCTGTGCTTCTAGGCCTTAGGCTAACGCTTCGCTCTCGTATCGGAACCTGCCCCGCTTCTCGAGTCTACCCGCGGTCCGTAGGGTGTAGGCAGCTGACTCACCAGACTTACTGTAGCACGCACATGCTGACTACCCACCTACCCAGGTATCCATATGTACTTACTAAGGTACAGATTACTAGTAGGTTGCATTGAGCTTCATTGCCGGCTCCAGCAGCATGGATGGGCTACTAGCGGCGCCATGGCGCTACCTGCCTACCCGATAGCTAACCAACAACCGAACACTAGCTCCCGGGACCCGCAAATAGCTGTAACATAGGCGGCTGATAGCCAACGCTATGCTGCGCTCTAGGCACTATTAGTATACAGACGCAGTTGATGCTGACATCTAGTCGAATGTGGTTAGAATCACGAGATTAAATGTGGACTCGTGGAATATTTTCGGTCCTCCCTCCAGAGTCGCCCTGCCTGGCTTGCTGACGGGAAGACCCTAGCGAAACTAGCCACTATCTGCAGTCCCTGGGGCGGGTTTTCCAATTATTGGGACGACGAAGAACCTTGGTTATGGGACTATTTGGAGTCGCTCTTGTGGCATGGCGCTGACCCCGGAATTGAGGTACGTCGGTTGCCCCGTGGTCTGTACCCCCTATTACTACAGATCCGGGTACTACGGCGTTACTTGCGCAGCGGCGTCCTTTTTGGGAGGCTCGCGGGACTAGTTACGACGGCAGCAACCCACCATATCACATAATCCTCCCAGACAGGGTTCAGGTTCAGGAATCGCCCGAGCGCGACGCTATCATCCAGCTCATTGACCGAAATATGATATTCTGGGATGGTCGGTACTGGAGGCGGAAAAACGACATCTCGCCCGAGGTGCCATCTCTTGTCGAGTGCTGGGGCCCCCTGGGTTTCCTGGAGGATGAGGACTTGGTCGAATATGAGCGCCGCTGGTTCGATGATGGAGGCGCCCATCAACTGTATATTTATGATGGTAAGAACCGGGTTATTCTTCCGGCGGCCTCGGATGATCGCTCGAGATCTGAGAACCTCGGAATTTCACGAATGCCGCTGCCCACGGCCATGTCGATTGTAGGAAAACATGTGGATGATCTAGTGGAGTTCCAAGGGGTCCAGTCAAGAGAGTATGTAGTCGACGACCCGCACTTGTATTCGGACCCAGAAGAGGAGGATGATGACAAAGAGATGGAGCCTAAGGGACTGCCTGCTCTACCAGAAGCACTTCCACCACTGCTGCCTATTCTGCCTTAACAGCCAGTGCCTGTTACTTCAGGAAGGCCGCTACCTCAGCCTCGACCTCGAACTTCACGCCAGATGGTCAGAGTTTCTCCACGACGGGTACACCAGGCAACGACACCCACTCTGGTGTTGCGACCCATCCTCCCAGTCCACCCAGAGCAAGATGAAACAAAACCCGAAGCAGGAGGTCAGAAAGGCACGAAAAGGGAAGATGCACCGCGAAATTCAAAGGTTTCCTCGAATTCGCTACTCACTTCCAACGTGGCCGTGCCGAAAGCGCAAGAGGCCACCAAGGAAAAGCAGGAACCGCTTCGGGTGGGACGGAAGATTCCTCGGCCACATATTCGCAGTATCCCGCCGTGGGTGATTTTATTCCTGTCTTTTTCGGCTGGTAAGAAAGCGCGCGGCTCCTTTCGTTTCTTTGTCGAGATTACAGCTGGCTAACCAACTTCCCGTGGACTAGCTGGGATTTAGGTATACTGTTTGCGCACCTCTGGCGAGGACATATGGGATTGTCCGAAAGCACGGTTTAAGGTGTAGGTTTTCGATGCTCTTACGGCAATGTTGTGCGGAAACTATTTGCGTCGAGGGGTGCAAAGATAGGCTCATTGGACTCTGCGAAGAAAGGGAAATGAATAGGCGGCCCGGCCGGTGGAGAGTTGCATGTGTAGATACCCCCGTCGAAATATTCATAGTCTCACAATCTCTATTATTCTCGTCGCTTTATTGTCCGGTATTGCTTGCTGGAGTTTCTGTTCTTTCCTCCCCGGCGGACATTTTCGGCGGAAGCTGCCCGATGTCGTGACGATCTTAAGTCACAGCCCACCCTCATCCATTTGAAACATCTGTTGCGTGTTTCGTACGATGGCTGGCGGCCTTCTATCCCGGCTACTCTTCCACGGAGAGTTGAGTACGGAATTTTAAATTGCCGGGCGGCCGAGGGGATTGGAGTACCGGAACCAACTTCATGAAGAGCCTTCGCGATTGCTCCATCGTCTAACATTTTTGTCGGCGGGGGTTGACGTTGCTGAAGGGATGAAATTGCGGGTTGAAGTTCCCCTGGTCGTGGCCTTTTTAAGCGAGCGGGATCTAGGGGTCATCGGCTTCCCAGTGACAGACGTTAGTAGTGATGGAGAACTAAAAATACAAGAAGACAAAGACTACTCTCCCGCGAGGGACACTCCACCGCGCAGGAAAACAAAACCCAGTGTCCAAGAGCGGCGAAGCTCTCTGATCTCCTCCTCGTCCTCTCCCTCCAAGAACGCAGTGCGGTGCTGATTGCCACGGGAACTTCGGGCTCGAGGGTTGAGAATGAATGCAGATTTGGTCGAAGCTTCCCTTGTAATCCTGGCGGCTCGTGACGTTCCTTGCGACGGAGCAGCTGCGGTCTTGAGATGTTCTCGCGAGTGGGGCTCATAGTGGGGGGGGGGGGGGGGGTCCGGAGATCTCAACCCCGATCAAGTTGCTCCCGGGGATGTTGCCTAAGGACACCTGCTTCCTAGACTATGTTCTTGATTTCGTTGGGAAGACTCCGATACGGAAACCAGCTCGCCATGGTTTCTGCTTCTTGTTTTAATTTTAGAGTCTGTATTATGAATATTTAAGGGGCTTGGTGGAGGGGAAATATTTATAAAATTATTACTTAAAACAAAGAAATTAAACATAATTTTTAAATTTAAAAAAAAAAAAAATTATAATATATTTTTGGTAAGGTATAAGAAAAGAAAATCTGGTATAAGGTAATTAATAAAAGGTAAAATAATAATATTTTATATTATTTATTAAAAATATATATCCCTATTATAAAATTTTAAAATTTATATAATAATTAATTATATTTTGCTTACTTTTTCCATTAATTAATCTTTTTTTTTTCCTACAAGTATTAAACTGCGGTTGCGGGCTTCCTGGTGTTCCTTGCCCCGTGACATATCACGACATGCATGGCAAGGGAACTTGAACATGGCGGTACCGCCGCGGACAAGATGAATGTACGGCGTAATGGATAAAATAAATACGGTTGGCCCGCACTGCAGTGCTTTTGCGTAGTTAAACGGATTCGATAAGCTTCCTGGAATATCCCTGCAGAGCGATGTCGGATTAATTAATATGCCCCGAGCGGGGATGGCTGCGATCTTGAGATGTACTCGGGAGAAGAGAGCTGCGCAAGGGCCTAAGACTTGGAGCTGTATTACGTTGCTCTATTGGATGTTACCATTACAGAGGGTATCTCACGACCCGAGGGCCACATAGGGGGACAAGCCCACTATACCTCACGGCACATGCGATGTTTCACCGTTAAATAACATGAAAAAGAAAAGAAAAAAAACGAATTGCTATCTAAGTGGGCATTTGAGGTCCTAACCATTGGCCCTGGATGCTATGGTATTCCATAGTGGAGTTATAAACCCTGCGGCATGTTCATATCGCCGCCTTGTTCCTGAGCATGGCAACCGCGCCTCTCATAGCAGTGCCCAAAAAGGGAAGACTGCGTCCGGCCTCAGCGGACCCTGGCAAGTGCCTTGAAGAACCTCCCATTCCCCCCGGCAAACTTGGAGCTCTCCCAGATGCTCTCGCTGTTGGGGCCAGGGAAAAACGAAGATGGGTGACCGAACCAGCCGAATGCTAGTCGCAAGCACTGGTAAAACCTCATGTGGCTGGGATGACCGTTTGCTGGAGACGAAATGTCGAGAGTGGCGTAGGTGTTACCGTCGATTTCAAAGACCTCCTGGGTTGGGTCGTTGGGGTCTTGAGGGGCGGATAAGGGATAACTATTAGCTAGGGACGACGACAAAGCGATGGTGGGTGGTGGGGATTAGGGCGTGAAGGGGAAGAAGACGCGTGGATATCGACGACGAGGAGGCTGGAATTTCAGGCAGGGTATAAAGAAAAAGGGAGAATGGAAAACGGAAAATGGTGCATGTATACCTCTGGTGGCCCTCGTCCTGTCATCGCAAATCAAATAAACGGTTGGAGGATCCCTCGTGCCTGGGGTCCATGCCGACGGACCCGGCTGTCCTGCTGCGGCTGGAGGCACCAACCCCCCGCCGCCCTGGCGAGGAACGTACGCCCCGATCCTCTGGAAGGGCGACAGCAGCATGCTCAGCGCCCGGCCCAGGCAGCTGGGGCACGGCAGCTCCGTTACGTCCCGCTGCGGCTGCTGGGGCTGTCCCCCGGGCGGCCCGAATGCCGGTAGCTGGGGCGCGGGCTGTCCCACGGGCTGTCCCACAGGCTGTCCCACGGGCGGCACGTATGCGGGCACGAGCGCGGCGGCGGCCTGGTTCTGCAAGTAGACCAGGAGCTGCTGCCACTCCCCGTTGCTGAAGTAACACGCATGTCGCGGAAAGACAGTCAGCTGGTAGGGCACTTCCCCCGAAGGCGACGGGTTACTGCTGTTGATCAAGCGGAGGAAGCCGTAGTATTCCCAGTGCACATCGTCGATTGCGTTGTCGAACTCGGGGCCTGGACTCCATAGCCCGATCTTGGACATGCCGGCGAGGGACTCGGGCCGCGCGAAGATGGGAGAGCGGTCAAGCCGGCCGTGGTAGTCGTACGGGGGCTCGAGGATCGCAGGCATCTGGGGACGCAGGGGGTAGCCAGGCTGGGCGAACCTGGGCGTGGTGTCCAGGATGAAGAGGTCCCTGCTGCCGTCCACGATGCAGTGTGGTGTTGCATCTGTGGTTCGGGTACGAGGGGCGTAAATGCGGACTCTGTCTTGTTCACTTATCTGCGACAGCCCGAGGGCGTAGCTGGACGCCCAATCGACGGGCCGGTAGCGAAGGAGCTCGGTGTACCACGAGGTATAACGGCGCCAGTTGTACCCTGGGCTGCCGCTCGTGGGAATCGTTAGGACGAATTGGGTTGATGGACGTCGCACTGGAGCGGAGTAGGGTGTCGAGGCCTGGATCTGGACGTAGTGGCTTCTTGGATTGCCGAAGACGAAGCCGTGACTCCAGATGAGCTGCTTTATTTCTTGAGGGAGGTTTCGGTAGTTGACTCCGGCAGCTGGAGGCTGAGGTCCTGTGGCAGCCAGGTGGTGAGTATTGGAATATTTACCTTTCTCTCGCCCTGCCGATGCTGAAAGGCTTCTCGATGGAACATACCATTTTGTCCTTGCCCAGGAACAAGGCCCTGCTGGGCAGGAAGATTGGGATTGTTGGACATCCTTGGCTGTTGTTGATTTGCAGTTTGAATTTTGCCAAATCGATTGAGTGCCTTGGAGGCTTTTGTGTTTTCTTTCCGAGAAGATCAGAACATGCTTTTGAAAGCAGCAGGGCAAGCTTTATAGAGCCAGAAGTTTCTGCCTCGCGCTTTAAATCTCTTGTTTTATCTACATCGCGACGTTGATCTCGAGTATAGCTCGCGATGCCCTTCACAGGGAGCACTTGCGATTGTAGCTCGCGATGTTCTTCACAGGGTGTACTTGCGATTATAGCTCGCGAGCC
>JAKWBI020000858.1:0-17864 GCA_022664585.2 Zalerion maritima
CCTTAGTAATAGGTAGATTAAAATAATAAGAGATTTCCTTATTTATGGGCGTATGCCTATATAAGGATTAAACTTTTAGCATTTTATAAAAATAATAATAATATTCTTTTTTATAATATTTATTACCCTAATATAAGGTGTTTACTCTTTATATACTTATTATTTTATTAAATTTACCAAAACACTTATTCTTTATTAATAAAAATAATAAAATGCCTTTATTTATTTCTTATTTAATGCCCCCTTTATAAAGGATTCCTTTCGGCTATTTTTAAAGAATCCAGGGACTTTAAAAATTTAAATAAGCGGGCGCTTAAAACCAAAATAAGTAATACCAATATATTTTAAGTATTAAATATAAGAAAAGGATTATTACGTTGCCCTAAAATAGGGCGTAAAAAGAATCTTCTTTGTTTTAAACCAATAAAAAAATAAAATAAAGGGTTAAAGATTTGGTATATATATATTAAGCCGGTTGTAAAAAACCGTAAAATAATTTTAAAAACTAATATTATATCCTTTTTTAAAAGTAAGCGACCAGGCTTATTTAAATTAAAAATTAATAAATGGTATATATTTTAAAAAAAGGAGGTCGGATAACTTTAATATTTAAAAAAGGGGTTTAATTTTAATAAAAAATTATAATTAAATAAGGGGTTAAAAATTTCTCCCTATATTAGGGGGAGGTAAAAAGGTAAAAAGTATTATACCATTTTATATTATATTAAAAAGGGGTTAAAAGTTTCTCCTATTTAAGCGAGTTAATAAAAAAAAGGAAAAAAGTTATTTTTAATATTTTATAATAAGTATTATAATAAAAAAGGAGAGTTTTAAAAGGAGACTGAATTTATATAATAAATTAATCCTTAGCCAATATAAAGGCCTAATTACTTTAAATTACACCATTATATTTTTTATAAAATCCATCCGGTAATATATTAAGCGTACCTAAAGGGTAAGGTATAAAGCCTAAACCATAGTTTTTTTTAAAAAAAAAGGACCTAAAGCCAGGACCTTTAACGGAAACTCCTTAAAAACCGAAGCCTAAATATATAAAAGGAAAGCGTAAAATATTTTTTAATCTTAATTTAAAAAGGGGAGAAAAATCCCGATTACCCATTCCAATATAAGGTAATCCTAAATTATTTTAAAATTTATTTTAAACCATTATCCAAATTAAGGAAAAAAAAGCTTTTAATCGATTCCGAAATATTAGGAGTAATTCCGTACCCTTATTTTATTCGAGCGACCGGGAAAGATTTAAATCCCGTTATTAAGGGAAAAGATTACGCAAATAAATTAATAAGGGTAAATTATCGAGATTTAATAACCCGAATAATATAATAATAACGGGGCTAATAATAATAAAGGATTAAAATAATTATTGGTATATAATATGGGCTACGTATAAATATATATCCGAGCGATTAATAAAAAAGCTTAAAAATATATACCCAGATTTAAGAAAAGCCGTAAAATTTTATTAAATTTTTAAAATATTTCCCTAAACAGCGTACTTTTATAAAAATAGGAAACCTAAACTGGGAAAAGAAAATTTAAAATATTTTAAGGGTTAAAATATAATATTATAATTTATTAAATATAACCAAATTATAATAAATATAGGTTTAGGAATAATAATACGAATACTTTACCTACCAGATTATTATTATAATAAGGTGGAAAAAAGAATTATGGATTTAAAAAACGTGGAGGCGGATTATAAAAAATTATTAATATTAATAATAAAACGATTTATTTTTTAAAACGAATTTTTATATTGAGATTTTTAAAAAAAGTATATAGATTTATAAAATTTTTAAATTAACCCCACCTATAAATTAATCCAGCGATATTTTAATAATTAGCGAGCGATTTTAATAAAAGCAAGGAATAAAGCATTTTTTAAAAATTCGGCGAGTTATTTTCTAAAACCCATCCTATATAATATATTAGGAAAATTTATAAAAAAGCTAAACATAGAAAATATTAATAATCTTTACAGGCCAGGCAAGCTAATAAATATTATAAATTGCCTTTAAAACTTATATAATCGAGTAATTATATAATATAAAAAAACTGGTAAAGCAAATAACGTTTACCTAATTAAGCTTAAAATAAGCGAAAAAAAGCGAATATATTATATAAAAATATTACCAAAAGATTATAATCGCTATATTATATTTTAGCAAAGGAATAAGTAATTAATAAACTTTAAAAATAAAAGTAAAAAAAAAATAAAATCGATATATTTTTTAAACACGTATACTGGATTAAAGGATAAAAGTTTAAACGTAATTATAAAAAGATTAGGTATTTATAATATTAAGGATTTAATAAAATATATAAAAGAATAAGTTCGATAAACGATTAACCGGTATTTTATAAATTTAGGGAAAAATCTTCCTTTAAAGGATAAAACTTTAAGGAAAACAAAAGAATCTTATAAGATTTAAATAAACGCTTATATAATAGCGGATAATTTAAAAGAAAACCAAAATTCGTCGGATTTACCATACTTTTTATTATTTTTATTATTAACGAATAATCTTAATGTGGAGGTTGGGATTTTAACCATAGGAAATATACCGACCAAAATAACACCCCTAAAAGGAAAGCATTATAAATATTATTTTAAAATCGGCCATCGAATAAACTTTTATAAAACGATTATTAATAATATAATCAATAAAATATATTAAAAGGTTGGGATATTATATAATTCGTGGGAAATAAGTATTAAGGGAAATACTTATATACCGGAATTATTAAATATAATAGAATTCCGCATTTTTATTAATAAATATTGGATTATTAAAATATATAAAAAAGTCGGAATAAAAACTATTATTTTTATATGGTTATATAAAGCCGGCCAGATTTATAAATGGACTTTTTTAGGAGCCAAATATATTAAAAAATTTAAAAAATCCCTTATAAAAAAAATATCCCATAGGGCTTTATAAAAAACCTAAACTGGGCATTTTATATTAAGCCTAATTATCCGTTAGGCGTACTTTAAACCAAAAAGATTTTATTTATAATAATTTTTTAAAAATTTAAAAAAAAGTACCCAAAGTATAATAAATTAATAGCGGAAAATATAACCCTTATCGAAATCCATATATTAAACCCAAATATAATAAAGGAAAATATAGCCAAGCAAAAGGGGTATAAAACCTTTAAAAAATTAAAAAATTATTACGAAAATTAGGATTTAAACCTAAAAATATTTAAAGCACCTAAATAAAATCGACCATTATCCGCTTTATAAGAAAATACACAAAGGAAAATAATTATGGCTTATTCTTAATATCGAAAATAATTAAATCTTAAGCGACCTTTCCCATTTCCAAAATAATAAGATCGAATAATAATTATCGATAAAAAAAAAATAAAAGATAATCGAAAAAGAATAATTTTTAATATTAGGGAAAATCCTAAAGGAAAAAAAGCAATCATAAAAAATCTTTACCGACCGATTATTCGATTATTAATTTTTTAATATATACGAAAAAACTCTACCTGGGTAAAAAAATTAACCAATCGTTTATTAAAAATTATAAAATTATATATTATATAAATTATTAAAATAAAAAAGGTGGATATTTAAGGAAACTCCATTATAATAAAAACAAATTTTAAAAATAAAATCGGAGGATTGGAAATAGGATCAGTATTCGATAATAATAAAAAATAGGATAAAAATATTTTCTTTAAAATAAAGGGATTCCACGAATTTATTAAAATAAATATTAATAATATCGAGTAAATCTTATATTTAAAAAATAAATAAAAAAAACTTTTATACCAATTATATTAAATATAATTAGGAAATATATTAAAAGTATTATAAATCCTAATACGCTACGGATATATTATATTTCTAATTTATTATACGCTTATAAATACGGGAGCATTTTATAATATTATATTATTTAAATTAGCCGAAAAATACGGATTAATTTTTTTACCCTATTCGATTACTTATAAAGTATTTAATATTAATAAACCATATTAATTTATTAAAAAAACCATAATAAATATTTATTTAAAAGATAAATATAAAATTAAAATAATATTTTTCGTTATAAATATTAATTCGAATTCCCGGTAATATATATTAAAAATACCATTTATTATTAAAATCCTATTATAATTTAAAAAAATAAAAGAATTACCTGGGATTAGGTATATACTTTACTTTAAAAAAGGATTAATTAAAGTTCCAATTATTACGGGAAAAATAAAATAATTAAAATAATAATTACCAGCCTTAAAAAAGTGGGGATTAATAATAATAAAATAAAAGTTTTTTTACCATATAATTTAAAAAAATATAATATTTATTTAATAAATTAAATTATAGTTAAAAATATAATAAAGTTAATTTTATACTTAAAGTTAAAAGATATCCTTATATAATATTTATATAAAGGAGATAAAATTTAATATTAATAAATATAAAAAATTTTAAGGAAAAGGATCGAAAACCCCAATATTTAAATAAAAGATTATTTAAAAATAAATATTATATATAAATTAAAAATTAATAAAATTTATCCGAAAAATAATATACCCTTAAACGGATTTATATTTAAAGGTAATCCAGATTAAAGGCAAAAGGTATAGGAAGAAATATAATATAAAATAAAAAATTTAATATTTAAAAAGTATTTTTTTGGCCTTATACCAAAGTTTTTTAATTTAATAATTAAAATAAAATTAATAAATAAAAGGTTAAAATATATTTTATAAAAATGCGAAATTTTTAATAAAAAAAAGAAATAAGTGTTCGCTTAAATATTAAAAAATAGGGAAATAATATTAATATGGGATTTTCCAAATTATAAATTAATCCGAAGATTTATTATACCCCTATAAATATTAAAAATAATAAAGTATAAGGTATAATAAATATTATTAATCCTAATATTAAAAACTTTAAGGACCAAGGTAATTAAAATATTAAAAAAATACTTAAATTAAGGGATTTTCAAAAAGAATTATATACCGTACCGAAACCCTTGGTTTTTAATAGGTAAAAAAAATAAAGGATTTAAATTAATTAATTTTATAATAAAAATTAATAAGGAGACCATATAAAATGCGTTTATTCCCCTTAATATAAAGGAGTACTTTAAAAACTTTGGTATAAATAAAATATTATTCCTTTTTAATTTTTTTAGCGAATATAATTAAGTACTATTAAATCGAAAATTAAGGGATCTTATTATTTTCGTAATAACAATCGGATTATTATAAATCTATATATTACCGTAAAAAGTATTTAACTTTATCGTATAATTTATATAAATAATTTAATAAATCTTAGGTAAATTATATTTTAATATATATCGAGCATTTTTAAATAATATAATTATTAAAAGACTTATAATTATATATAATGGTAAAAAAATACCCGTAATTCTAGGCGTGTAATATTTTATGGTAAAATATTTATTTAATATAAATAAAGTTTTAATTAATATAGAATTATTAAAATATATAATTAATAAAAAAGAATTATAATAATATAAGGTATTATATATAATTATTAGTTATATTTATAATACGAATAGCCGTATATTAACAAAAATAAAGATTATTAAAATACGGGAATAGAAAAAATGTTTAAATATTACGAACGTAAAATCCTTTTTAAGTATCGTGGTTTATTATCGAATTTAGGTTAAGGATTATACATAAATTTTAAAACCCCTTACCAAATTATTAAGAAAAAATATACCTTTTATATAGAAAAGCGATTAGGTAAAGGCAATAAAAATTCTTTAAGAAATAATTATAATATAACCAGTATTAGTATTATTATATTGTAAAAAAGATTATGGTTAAATTATATTAATAATAAATATTTTTTTAAAAAAATGGGGAGGTGTTTTAATATAAAAAATAAATGGAAAATATTACCCAGTTTATTATAAAAGCGGCGTATGGTTAAACGTAAAGAAAAAATATAATATAATAAAAAAAAAATATAGGGTAATATTAAAGGCCATAAAGAAATTAAGAAATTACTTATATAAAATTAAATTTTTATTAAAGGTGGATGTTTAAGTTTTAATATATTAATTTAATAGGATAGCATTAAATATACCAGGATCCCTAATTATACGCTGGTTAATTTGGATAAGGTATTTTAATTTCGAAATTAAACACGTCCCTAAAATAAAGTATAAGATAATAAATAAATTATTAAGGAAACCACCAGGATTATTAAACCTGGCGGATATTAAAAATAAAAAAAATATTAATAAATAAATCAATACTTAATTTAATATAATTGCATATAAATTATAAACTCTTAATCCGATTAATATAATAATAATATAAGCAAACTCGATAACCCCTTTTTCCACCGCCAATAATTATTATTTTAAATTAAAAGTTTTATTTAAATTTTATTTATCCTTATACTAAATATACGCATATTACCTATTATTTTTACAATTACCAAATAATATTAAAAAAGATAAACGTAAATTTATATTTTTTAGGATTTAAGCATTTAAGTTTAAAATTAATAATAAAAAGCTTATTAGGAAAATTAAATTAAAAAAAAGATTTAAAAATAGGATAATGGTAAATAACGATGAAAAACGGGCACGTTTATTTATAATCGTACATTTAAAAATAAAATATAAAAGGCGATATATTATTTATAAATAATTAAAAAAATATTGGTATTGGCCAAAATCCTATTAAAATATATAAAAAATGGTGGAAATATATTTTAAATATTAAGCGAACACCTTATAAAAACCTTTAAAGGAACCGTATTATATATTATCCGAAGGGATATTTTATAAGGTTTATTTTAATATATAATATATACCTAAAAATAAAAAATATAAATATTTATTAAAAATAAAAAATAATTTATCCGGATATATTATTATAAAACCACTCGGATATATAAACGCTAAAAAATCGGCAAAATTTCTTATCGAATATATTATTATAAAATTCGAATACCTAAATATAATGGTAATAAATAATAGACCAAAGTTTAAGGCAAAGTTTTCCAAAAAGCTAGAAAAAAAAGGAATTTAAAAGATTTAAATTTCGGCTTATAATTTAAAAGCCAACGGTATAATAAAAAAAGGATATTATACTTTAACGAGCGCTTTAAAAAAAATAACGGAAAAGGGGTATAAAAACCTGCCTTTTATAATTTTAATAAAAAACTTTACGGTATAAATATCGATTAAAAGAACTCCACACGAATTAATTTTTAAAGAATATTTTATATTTCTATTAAAAATTAAATATAATTTATAAAAACTTATCGACTAAAAAAAAGTAAAAGATCGAGATAAATTTCTATAAGCGAGGACTCGAATATTATAAAAAAAACAGGATAATATTTAATAAATAAAAAACCTTATTATTAAATATCGAAAAGAAAAAGCAGTATACCTATTAGTATATATATAAAAAAAAATACAAAAGGTACCATTAAAGGATAAACCTAATATAAATTAAGTATTAATATTTAATACGGTATAAATAATAAATTATAATAAAAAAATAAAGTTTTAAAATAAGTGGATAAAACCTTATAGGATAAGAGAATAATTAAGAAATGGATTATACCTATTAGAGAAATTTAACGGAATATTTATAAAATACCCCGTAATATTAAACCAATTTAAATTATTTTATTAAAATATATTTAAATAATGGATAATTAAAACCATATTATTATTATTAATAATAACCGGATTATTATTAATAATAATAAGGATAATATTATTATCCTTTTATAATAAAATATTTACCTTTTTAATATTAATAAATATTAATTTTAAAAAATTATTATTATTTTTAAAATTAAAAAAAGGATTACAATCCACCACCGAAGTATTAAAAAACCCACCATTTAAGCGTTCGGTAAAACGCCTTAAAAAAATTCCGCTATAATTAAAAAAATTACCAGTAAAACGATTAATCGAACGACCAAAAAAACACCCGACACTTTTTTAAGAATAATATAAACGCCTTATAAAAAAACCCCGGAAATAAATATAAGTAAAAAAAAAGGCGTAATATTTTAATTTATATTCTGTTTTTTTACGCTTATTTAAATTATAAAAAAAAAAAAAAACCATATAAAATAACTTTTAAAGTACGTATACCTAATCGGCTTAAAAGATAAGTTCTTTTCCTTTTAAATACTCGAAAAAAACCTGGAAAAAAAAGCCCAAGCCAACTTAGGTACGCGTATATAAAAAAAGTATAAAAAGAAAAAAAAAATAATAATACAGGCCCAATTTAAATTACTTTATTCCTTTTCCTTTATTCTTTACCTTTAATCGTTTGGTAAAAAGGAATTTCCGCGAACGGAAAATAAAAAACCTATAAGGAATGGGAATAAATATAGGCGTAATAAGGCCTTTAATACAAGCGAGCTTTAAAACCTTAAATAAAATAAAAGAAATATTTTTTATAAATTCGAAAGGGTTAAACTTATTGGATATCACCTTTTGCTTTTAATTAAAAAAAGCATTAGAATTATCCTCCTAACCCATTAAAAAAAGGTCGCCGTAAATAAGGGCACCGCGATTTTAATTTATATTAAATCGGCTATTATAAACTTTGGCGGTATTTTTAATAATTATATAACGAAAGGGTGCGCCCATATAAAAGCCAATAATTTTAAAAATAAAATAAAATATACCGATAGGGATTTATAATTATAAAGAATTACGGATACCATTATTAAAAACTTTACTAATAATTTTAACGGGTAATTAAAAATTATCCTATTTATTAGGAAACTTTTTATTATCGATAAACCAAAATGGCTTTTAAAAATTAAGGTTCGGAATTTTTAATACCCTAAAAATATAATTAAATATATTATAAATATATTGAAAAAAACTAAGGCGGTAAAACCAATTTAAAATAATAATATTATTTTTACCACTTAGGTGATCGATTATTTGCTTAGTATAAATGGACCATAGCTTATTAAAAAAAGGACGAGTAATTAAAATAAATTAAAGATAATTATTTATATAAAGCCGATCATTATATTTAATTAATAAATTATTATCTTTACCTTTAAAACTATTATTATAATAATAAAACCATCCGAATATTTTATTATTATAATCCGGAAAAAGAAAATAATCCTTATTTTAATTATTGGCATTTTTCTCTATAATAATGCGAGTATAATTAGGATAACGCATATAAAAGCATTTTTTTAAGCCCCAAATATAATTAAAATATATATTAAAGAATTCGCCTTTTAAAACGATATATCGACCTTTAGGCCAAATACAGCGATATTTATTATGGCCATATAATCGACCAATAATACTGATCTCCCATTTATATTAATAATAAGAATAATAATTATTAATAATATAACCGAACGCCCCGATAAAAAAAGTAAAAACGCGAAATTGTTTTTTATTTAATTAAGCCATATACCAATTAAGGTAACCACCTCCTTGTTTTTCGATAAAAATTAATTAAGGTATATTATTTCTTTTATTAATTAAGTATTTAATAATACCGAGGATTTCCGAAATTATAAATAAGGGACCAAGTATATATAAAAAAAGGAAATAATTGGTAGGAATTATCCAAATTTTATAAAAATCGCAACCGGCACCGATGTATTTATAAATAATAATGCTTTAAATTAATTTTAATTAAAATCAGCATTGTTTTTTAAATTATAAAAGATGGAAAAATATATTTTAAGCCAAATAAAGTTTATAAAATATAAAAATAACTCGATAAAGTAAGGAAGAGGTTTATTAATAAGCCAAGCGTTCGAGCGCTAAAATTTAAGGGAATAACGACGGTTATAAAAATAAACCTTATTATTATTAATTCGGACAAAAGTAAAGGCAGGATTACCAAAAATAATACGAGGAATAAAACGGCCATTAAAATTTTAAGAGTAGGGTATACCAGTCTTTTTTTAAGTATTTAAATAAAGGCGCAAGTTTAATTTATTTTTATTAAATAAATTATTAATAAAAAGCTTTCTTTTATTAAAACGAAATATAATAAATCAAATGGCGGAGAAGGTAATTAATTAAATACGTAAAAAAAAAAAAGTAAAAAAAGATTTAATGGTAAATGCTTAATAATAGATTAAAAGGAAATTAGGTGTACGAAAAGATTATAGAGAAAATAAAAAAATACGTATAAGATAAGCCAAAAAGGTAAATAATTTATTAAAAGGAATAATTTATTATAAAGAACAAATGCCAGGCAGCAGGTTAATCCAATTTATTTATTTAATCACCTTTATTATAATCGTTAAAACGATTTTATAGATTATTTTTAAAAAATAGGTATACATTTATTTATAAATAATACTCATTTTATTATAATATAAATAAACCAATTATTACCCTATAATATAAATATTTTAAATTATCTTTTCCCATTATAATTTTTTCCTTTTACCCTATATATTTTTCCTATTTTTATTTTTTAATTCCTACACTTATTTTTATAAGCTGCCATTAAATAAAAAAACCCGAAAACCAATTAATTTACCTATAAACGAACGATTAAAATATTAGCCAAACGTCCCAAATCTAATATTTTTTTTTAAAAAAGGCAATAAACTTGGAATAAACCCCCTTAAATTACCGATAATTATATTCTCGAAAAAGGGACACTTATATATAATAATAAAGCGAATATGCTTTAACCTAATAGTATTAAAAACGAAAAGCCTTTTGTTCGAAAGAAAATAAACTTTATAAAATATTATAAAAAATATAATAAGCTTAACCTAAGTATAAGATATATAGTATTCCCAAAGGGGTTTAATTATGGTTTTTTAATTAATTTACCCAAAGATCTTTTAAAAAAGATTAATTATAAAGATTATTTCCCTATTATTAATATGTATAATCCTAAAAAATAAAACATTTTAACGGTAAAATATTATAAGGAATATTATACACCGAAAAGTAAATATAAAAGTATTACTTATAAATTACCAGTATGGTTAAACTTTATTACATTTTACCTAAAGATTATTTTTAAAATAAAATTAAGGGGATTAATTAATTAAAATTTAAAGTAAATGGTAAGAACCTTATATATAATCGAGGGCCTTGTGTTTAAATAAAATTGGCTAAGTACTTATAAAATAATAATCTTAACGATAAAACTATTAAAAAATATTATAAACCTACCAATATTTATACTTATTAAGGATAATATAATTATTACCCCTGCCTTACCAATTACCCTAATTCTTATTTATTATCCTACCTTTATATAAATAAGGCAATATAAAAATATCTTCTTTATTTACCATATATTAGGACACTTTTTCAAAGTAATTTATCGATAATATAAAGGGAAATTAAGTTTTATTTTAATGGACCCAATATATAAATAGGGAGAACGTTTAATTTAATTATATTATAATATTTTTAATATTTTTAATTATATTACCATAATATTGGCACTCCCTAACGGTATTAAACTGCGAGTGGGAAATATTATATATTAAGCTGGCAGTTATAAATATGGATACCTTATAATATTTTCTATTATTCCGATAATCGCTTATAATTAAAAGAATATCGATTAGGCTTTTATTTTAAAAATCCAAGGCAATTATTAAATTAAAAAAGCTGGTAATAATAAATAATAAATAAGTACCATAATAATACAACGAATTAGAAAATAAATTAATAATAGGTTGGGATTTTTTTAAGAAATTATAATCTGGTATAAAAGTCCATTTAAAATAAAAATAATATTAAAAGGATTAAGGTATATAATATTACCAATCCCATTAAGCTTTAAACTAGCGACCAAGATTGGCCCAATATATTCGTATATTATATTTATAAAAAAGGAACATATTTAATAATTAAATATTACTTTTATTAATAATAATATTTAAAAGATAAAAACTCCTACGATTAAGGATAAGCTTAAATTAAATAAACCTAATAGGAAGCCATATTAACCATGGATATTTACCTTATAAAATATAATAATTAAAAAAATTAAGGCAAAGTATAATATTAAAATTAATCAAAATATACTCGCTCGACCAATCGGGCATTTATATTTTTTAAAAAATTATATAATATATATAATAATAATAATGGAGATTTATATATAAAGATTTTTATTAATATAAAGAAAAACTTTATTAGATGGGAAAAGTACATACCTTTTTTTAAAAGTGGAAAAATCTTTTAATTATAGGTTTATTATTAATATAAGGATAATTTATAATAATCGATACTAAAAAGTTTAATAATAATTTAATAAAAAAGAACCAAAAAATTAATCGATAAAAGTATTTGGTAAGAAAAATTAGGATAAAAGGAAAAAAGCCAAGGGCGAAAAAAATTACCAAATATAATAATCTTATAAATTCGAATATTAATAATATAAAAAATATAAAAGATTTATTTATAATATTCGATAATTATAAAATGAAAATTAACTATAAACCTGCTTTAATTATTAAAAAAATTAAATATAAACCTTTACCAATTACCAAAATAAAAAGCAGACCTTCCCTAACCGTAAAAAAAATTAAAATTAAACCTTTATTAAATGTTAAAAAGATTACTATTAAACGTAAAGTGATAAGCATTATTTTTAAGGAGGAAGAGCACGCTTAGGAATAAAAGGAAAAAAAGCATAAACCTTTTTTAATAAAACAGGAAGATTTTAATCCAAATAATGTCACTATTTTTATACTTTAAACATAAATAAAATTATATAAATAAATCGCTATCCATAAAAACTTTGCAGCAAAAATAAAATTATTTATAAAAAATTTTCAGTATTCGAGAGTGCGAGGATATAAGGGAAAGCTCGCCTATATTAAAAAGGTATATAATAAGCGATATATATAATCGCATATTATTTATTATTACATAAGGTATTAAAACCCTTTTAATTATATTCCACTGCGATAAAAAGGTTGGGGAGGAATAAAAAGGAAATATTAAATGTTTACTTTTTTATATAGGATTATTATTAGTTTTTAATTTTTCCTTAATAATAAGTAGATTAAAATAATAAAAGATTTCCTTATTTATAGGCGTATACCTATATAAGGATTAAACTTTTGGTATTTTATAAAAATAATAATAATATTCTTTTTTATAATATTTATTACCCTAATATAAGGTGTTTACTTTTTATGTACTTATTATCCTATTAAATTTACCAAAATATTTATTTTTTATTAATAAAAGTAATAAGATACCTTTATTTATTTTTTAGTATATTTATAATATTACCTTCCCCCGGCAGCTTTTCCTATATTTTTACGATTTTATTTACATTATATATATTATTTTTAAAATTTACTGGGGATGGAATATTAAGCGGGGAAAAATTCGGGGGCGGGCTAATCATATGACCAACCATATTATTATATGGCTTTGGTAAATACATACCTGCCATACATACCAGGCCGCATCCGCCTAAATAAAATAAATAAAAATAAATAAAAATTGGAAATATTATATTTATAATATTCCCTTCCCATGGTAGCTGTTTTTAAACTTTTACCATTTTATTTATATAATATATACAGTAGGGTAATATTAAAACCGGATACTTTTTTTTTTTTCCCTCTTAACACTAATAACCAATATTACGGCCACTTTTTTTTAATAATAATTATAATACCAAAACATAAGTAATTTAAAGATCGAATATATTATTTTTCTTATAAAAGGGCGGTGATTTTAAAGGGGTACGGTTTAGGATTAACGGCGGTTAATCTTACCAGGAAATACCACTTAACCGTAATAACGGTAAAGGGTTTTATTTAATAATAAAGGCCACAAAATATTACCGACGATCCTATCCGGCCAGGCGCCCCCCGTAAGATTTCCGATCGTAATAAAAATATATATATTTAAAATTATTAATATTAACCTTTTCCTTTTCGCCTATTAAATTATTTCTCGGTATAATTTTGGTATATTTATAATTACTTTAAATCGGTACCTTAAAAAATAGGGAATTTAATATACCCGAGCTTTTCGCCGGCCGAAATTAATATTAAAATATATAATAAATCGGCTTAAATTCGCATTACGGTATTATATAAAAAAGGTAAGCTTTTAAAAATAAATTGTATATTTAAATAAGTCCTTTATATAATAAGGCCAAAAAGAGAAATAAAAATGGGTTTTTTACCGTACCGTTTATTAATCCTAAAATATTACCCCTTAATTTTAAAACTTACCTATTAATTATAATACATATAAATAGGGTAAACGATTATTTTTTTAAAATTTACAGCCTCAGAATAAACCATCCAGATATAAAATTATATTTTGGGGAGCTTTTTATTAATCTTCCCGTACTAATCTTTTTACCCTTTTTAAAAACCCCGAATTTAAGGCTAAAGGGATAATTACAAGGATTATTCTCGCCACCCTAAAGGCGGTATTGCCTAAAATTTAAAAAAAAGGAATATGTTTTATTTAAAATAATACTTTAATGTACCAGGCATTTATAATATAAAATTGGCTAGCATAATAGGGGGAAAAATATAACGTGGAAATTATCGATTGGTTTATATATAATCCCGATCTTAATCCTATCAAGAATATCTGGAAACTTTTAAAGGAAAAAATTATAAATATTTCCCTAAATTAATAAACCTCCTTAAAAATAAAATCACTTTAAATAAACTCATAAATATAATAAAAAGATTATGGGAGGCGCTTAAAAATAGGGTTTTTTAAGCGGAGATAAAATTAATACCAAGGCGTATAAACGTAATTATCGCCGCTAGGGGTTGGTATACCAAGTATTAATATATATTTTTAAATACGCCTGTTTTTTAGCTTTAAATTAATCCTTATTAGGAAATTCCAATCGCTTTAATGCTTATTTAATTATAATTTTAAATATAATAATCAGCGTACGGGTTAGGCCTAAAAAAAAAGGATCCGTTTTTAATATTACCCCACTATATTATTTATAAAATTTACTGCGGATGGAATTTTACAGCGGCCAAAAGATTAAGGGCGGCTAATCATATACCTAATTATATTATTATATGGCTTTGGTAAATGTATACCTGCCATACGTACCAGGCCGCATCCGCCTAAATAAATTAAAGGAAAATAAATAAAAATCTTTTAAATACTATTTTAATCATTTTCGTTCGATTATAGGTTTTATTTTATTTTTACCATTTTATTTGCGTTTATTACTTTATTTTTAAAATTTACTATATATGGAATCGTGCAGCCGGATAAAATCGGGGTCGGTTTAATTATATAACAAACCATATTATTATATGGCTTTAATAAATGGATACCTGCTATACGCACCAGGCCGCATTCGCCTAAAGAAAATAAATAAATAAAAATAAAAATTAATAAAATATTATTTAAATAATTATTTATTAATCGCAGTTTTTATTTTATTTTTACCTTTTTATTTATATTTTTTACTTAATTTTTAGAATTTATTATAAATATAATGATGGGCCGGGAAGAAATTAGGCTTAGGTATATTATATAATTAATTATATTATTATTTAACTTTGGTAAAAATATACCTGCCATATATACCAGGCCATATAAGCTTAAATAAAATAATTAAAAATAAATAAAAATATATAAAGTAATATTTTAATAATTATCTTTTAATTATACTTTTTATTTTATTTTTACCATTTTATTTACGGTTTATATTATATTTTTAAAATATTTTATAAACGGAATCGTTAGGTGGGAAAAGAATTACGGGCGGCTAAATTATATACCCAATTATATTATTATATGGTTTTTGGCATATGCACATTTGCCCGCATCGGCCTAAATAAAATAAAATAAAATAAATAATATTAATAAAAAGATTCTTTTATATACGGACTTTTTTTTATAATATTATTTTATTTTTAGTATTTTATTTAAGCATTATATTATAATTTTAAAGTTTTATATTAGGTAAATTTACGGTTAATAAAGATCTAATAGGGTAAATATTATTTAATTTTCCAAAAATCCACCTATTCTTATTAATATTTTAAAATTTATTTGTTATTTTTCGAAAGCCTTAAGGGTTTATTATTTAATCGTTTATTTAATTTAAATATTTTTAAAACGGGGAGTAAGGGGAAAGGAATATAGGCGAAGGTATTAGATTGGCAAAAAAGGATTTTTAATATTATTCCATTATAGTTTAAAATAATATATTTCCTTTTTAATATTAATACATATATCTCTTGCCTTTTCCTTTTCCACCATTTCTTTTATTACTTTTACCATTATTATTACTGGATTAATGGAAAGTTTAAAAAGAAATTAAATCGCCTTATTGCTCCCCTTTTTATACATAGATTAATGGAATATTTTAAACGAATTTAAATAGTCTTATTTTTCCGATTTTTATACACAGATTAATGGAATGTTTTAAATGAAATTAAATGCCCTTATTTCTCCGATTTTAATATATAAATTAATGGAAATCTTTAAATCAATTACAATCCGCGTATTTCTACAATTTTTATATAATAAAGACTATAATATTAGGTGGGGGGGGGAATAAAGGGTTATAAGTTAAAAAAGGTCTCATATTAAATAATATAAATTATAATATAATAGTTTAATTGGTTAACCCTTATCGTTTATGAAAACTGTAAACGTCAAATGCATAAGTTTAAATCAGCCAGTAGCCATATTTTTCAAAATTTTAAAAACTTTTTTAATTAAGCCAAATGATAATAATATAAATTTAAAATAAATAAGCAATTAAAATATATTGAAATAAAGGAGTAGAGTAGTAAGCGAGTGAAATAAAAAAAAATAAAAAAATAGAATAATAAGCGAGAAATATAAATAGAAATAAAATAAGGAATATAAAAAAAAGAAATAATAAGTGAATAAATAAAATAAATAAAAAGTAAAATATAAAGAATAATAAAAAATAAAAAATAAAAGAATAGAAGGTATAGAATAAAAAGCAAATAGAAGAAATGAAAATAAAATAAAAAGTAAAATATAAAGAATAAAAAGCGAATAAAATATAAAGATATAAAATAAAATACCAATTTTCTTTATAATTTAAATCGCATTAGCGATTTTTATAATATATATGGCGGATATTAGGTATTCCCATACCTTATTTCCTACGTAGAAGTACCGGATATTTAAATAATATTAGGGATTTATTATATTTATTAATAAGGGTAAACCGGTATATAAATATTAAAAACTCGCTAAGGCTAATATTTACCCTATTTTAATTATATTATTAACGAATTTCGGCCTATAATTGGTTAATTTCTAAATTATTAAATTATAAATTAAAAACGACTATAATAAATGGGTTATTTATAAACTGCTTTTTATCCTTAATGGTTAAATTATTACCAAAAATAATATTATTAATAATAATAGGGATTTAATCGAAAATATCCTTATTATTTGGTAATTCCTATATTATTTATAAGGAAATATCGATATCCTTCTAACCAGGATGGTTTTACTTTAAATAAAGTAGCCGGGCTTATATAATAAATTAATAAATAATTAAAAATAAATAGGAAAAGAAATAAATACGGAAAAAATTAATACCTTAATACTTAATTTTTTAACCTTAAATTCCCCCCTACGCTGCTTAATAAAGTGGGGATTTTCCTGGTAATCTTTGGGCCGAATAATAATAATTTCCAAATCTTCCGGAAATAATAGAAATTATTAATAAACCTGGAAAAATAATATATTTATAAAAATATAAGAAAAATAAATTATAAAAAAAAGCATACCTTGGTAATATTATAGCGGTGCCGGAGGTATCCCCCGCTGCATTTGTACCAAAGACCGGCGCCCGGCGCGATTATTTAAATA
>JAKWBI020000859.1:0-17843 GCA_022664585.2 Zalerion maritima
TTAATATATTATATTTTCCCTTAAATATTATATTATCGTTTAGGAATAATCCTGTATAGGATTATTCCATATTTTTTAAAGTATTACCATTTTTAAATAGGTAATTAAAGGTTTAATTAAATTAAATAATTTAGTTTTAAATACCGACCATATAATGAGATTATTAAATTTACTCCCCGTTATATTTTTTAGAGGTTTAATTAGGATTTACGAATTTAAATTTTAATAATAAGCCTGTATTTTTTAGGATTAAAATTTAAAAAATTCCTTTATTATCTTTTCCCCTAAATTAATTTGGGTTAATGGTTATAATTAGGGAATAATATTATACGGAATTATATTAATAAGCATAAATAGGAATTTGCGGAAATTATTATATTAAGGTGGAAAAACCCTTTTACGGTATATTGGTAAAAAGTTTATAATATTTATATTACGAAAAGCGGCAGCGGATATTTATATTATAATAAAACTAAAAACCGATTAGTATATTATATTATAAAAACCTAAAAAATCGCGTAAATTATATTTTTTAGGGGGGGCAGTTTTTTTCCTATAATGGTAAAGCGTAATATTCGGCTAAGAATAAATTACCCTTAGAATAAAATAAGTACGATAAATTAGGGGTAATAATAGGTAAAGTTGGGGAGATTTGTATAATATACGGAGTTTAAAAGCCTTTTAAAAATCGATTATTTATATTTCGAACGATTTATTATTAGGGAAAAGCCAGGGAATATATCCTTAAAAAGAAGAAATAATACGGAAATTTTGCGGTGCTATGGGATTACCCTGGCAATATTATAAATTTATAAGGGCCAAAGTTAAATAATGGGAATTCGATTTCGAAATAAGCCCGGTACCGGTTAAAAATACGTATATAATTACGGTAAAAAGAATAAAAAAGGATTAAGTTTTAAGTGCTAAATAAAACTATATACCTTTATTATACCCTTATAAATAAAATAATAAAAATTAATAAATAATTAAACCCTTATTATATTATAAAAGTCCGGCGTAAAATTAAGGCGTAATATAACGAGAAAGCCTTTATTTATTCGGTTATAAAAGGAATAAATAAAGGGATTATTAAAAGTATTAATATATATAAAGAAAAATAAGATTATAATTTTATTTTTAAATAAAAGGAATATTTTTATAAGCCTAATTTAAACTTCGAGGGTATTACGATTATAAAGAATTTTAAAAATTATATAATGGAGGGGCGATTTATATAATTCCGATTAAACTTAAAATAAGGGGGAAAATAATAAAAATGCCTTTATATTATTAAAAAAAGTTTTAAAAAAAAGGAATAATTATGGCTGGTTAAAGTTACCGCGGAAATTTAGGGATTAAATAAGGCGCCCCTAAATTGGCCCGTATTATAATTTTACCTACGGTTATAAAAAAAATCCCAAAAATTATATAACGGAGAAATAATTTATATAATTCCGGTTAAGGGGATAATAATATTAAGGTAAAGATTACGGAGGCAGTTTAAACCGATTTGGGAAAAAGCAGGTAAAGTTAAATAATATTAGTATTTTATTTATAGGCAAAAGGAAATATATAATAATTACGAAGGATTTTAAAAATTATATAACGGAAAAATAATTTATATAATCCCGGTTAAAATTCCGTAAATAAAAAATAAAAATTATAAAATACCTTTACCGTTTTTTAAAGGGTATAAAAAAAAGGAAGGATTAAAACTATTAAGCGCTTTAAAATATAAGGGAAAATGGATACCGTTTTTTATAATTATTAAATCGTTTTTCGAATAAAGGTTTAATCCTTACCGTTTTTTAGGTTAAGTTTTACTTTTTATTATTAATATTAAACCCTGTACCTAATTTAACGAATATTAGGGGAAATATCCCTTAAAGGGTTTGGAAAAATATAAATTACCCGTCCAAGCTAAGGTCGATCCTATTTTAAGGAATTTAATATAAGGGTAATCCTATATAAGCTTTGCCAGAAAAAAGGAAAAAAAGATTTTAAAAATTAAATTTATTTGGGAAAGGTTTGGGGGTTCCACGTTTTATTATGATTGGAATATAATTAAAGGGAAATATAGCGATTATAATAATTTATAAATTATAAACGCTAAACTTTTAGGCTTTTATTTATAAAACCATGGTTAATTCCCCACCCCTTTTAAGGGCGCCCAATTTTCTTTATTTAAAAAAGCGGCCAAAGGGGGGGGATGAATATGCGGTAAAAAAGTTATAAAAGGTTTAAAGTTTAGGGGAAAATAAGGCGAGACCTTTTAATTTAAATAAATTAGCCAATATTACGCCCGGCCTTATAAAAAGCCGGCAAATTAATAATTACCAGGAGCGGATTAATTAATAATAAGGGGTAAGGTAATTAAGAAAAACGGTAAAGCGGTATATTTATAAAGCCTAAAATTTTTTTATATAAGGCGCGGGACGCAAGGGATAGGACCTTTTAAGGCCTCGGAAAAATAATATTAATACCCGAAAAATGGGAGGGTAATTATTAAAAAGGTTATATAGGTTTTTTATTTTAAATTATAAAAATCCCACGATTATATTTAAAAGGCCTAAAAAGTATTACCATTATTATTATCCTTAATTTTAAGGGACCGTTTACGATTTTTAAGCTTAGGGTTAAGGAAAAATAATCCTATATTATATTACCCCCTAAAAATTTATTTAAATTCTAACTTTTATAATTTTTTTTATTTTTTATAAATTATTTTATTTTTTAAAAAATTATTCCACTATTTGGATTTATTATATTATATTTTTAAAGTAAGGCGCGGCGAAGGCTTTTTTGCCAAAATATTATTACGGTAAAGAAAGGTAAAAAACGCCTTATAAATAGGCCTTAAGTTTAAAAATGATTTTCGAAAACGGAAATACCCGAAAGCGTTAACGAAGTTTAAACCTTATTATATAAATAAAAAGCCGAACAATTACCTTTTAACCCTCCCTTATTTAAAATCCCGTTATTAAGAACTTTTATTATATTAATACCCCGGGTAAAATATAATATAAATGTTTTTCCGATATTTTAAAAAATAAAACGAATATTATTTCCCGGCTAATCCGTAAAAGTAATATTTAATATTAATTAATATAATTCTTACGAAATAAACTAGTATATTATAATCCGATTACGGTTACCGCTTTTTGGTATATAGGGGAGCGTAATATTTAAGGAAAACGATATTTTTTAATATATATATTAATTGAATCGAATATTTAAATAAGCAATATTTATAAATAATACGTAAAAAATAAATTATATTATATAATACTGTATTAATACCTCCGCCGAACTAATCGAATTATTTATTATAGGAAAAATATGGATTAAAGCGAAAAAGCCCTTAAAAACGGAATTTATAAATAGGGATACTTTTTAAAAAGGCCGTAATATGGTAAACCTAAAGCGTTTTGCCTACCAAAACTGGCCCACGAAGAATATTAATTAATAACGGTTATATATTGCGGGGTAAAAACGCCGGCTTATTTAATATAAAAAGAACCATACGGGTTATATTAATAATATTATTTTATTAAACGCGTTTTTAAACGCCTTTAAAAATATATTATGGGCTTAATTATATAATTTTGCAGGGATTATAAATAACGATTTATGCCTTAAAACCCACGAGGAACTCCTCCAAAAGCTTAAAGCGTTTCTGGATTAATGCAAAAAAACGATAAAATTGTTCGAAAATAAATTTTAATAAAAAGAAAAAGGGATTACCGCCCGCGCTAAGGAAAGTACGCATAACCTTATTAACCCCCAATTTTAATAAGCCAACCGATACGATTTAATTAAAATGGTCTAAAGGAATTAAACCGACCCCCGCGATTTACCGCCCGCGCTCCGATTATAAGGAAACGATAAAATACCTATTAACCGATTAGTCCTGCCCAAAATAATTAAATAAAACCTAATTAAAAAGTTAAATATTTTAAGCGTGGTTAATATATATATATTATTAAATTAAAAAATAAGCGAAAAAGTAAAATTGGTGCTGGATAATGGTAAAATTAGGGAGGATAAAACTTAATATAAAAACCATTATAAGTATAATTCTAATTAAACCTATTAAATTAAACGGGATTATATACGGGGATTTTATTATATTTAGGCCGAATTCCCTTAAAAAATTAATATAATCCCTTTGGAAATTTTAAAGGTATAAGTATTTTTTATATTAATAGTTAATTTTAATAAAAGGCCTTAATATTAAATTAAGGTAATAAAATATTATTGGTATTTAAAAAATAACCATATATTATATAATTACCTATGGGATATTTAGGATTAAATTAACGGAACTTTTTATAAATACCCCTTTTATTAAATACCAGAATGGGATTTCGAAAAAAACGAATATAATATTTAGCCTATTAAAATATTTAATAATATAATTATAAAAGGAGTATTAATAAAAATAATATTCCTACGGTATTATAAATAAAAAAAGGTACTTAAAAATTAATATAATCGGGTATAAAAGGCTTAAAATATAATTATAAAAAACCCTTGGTTTTTAAAAAATATACCTGGTTTAATTAATAAAAAGGACCAGGTACCTTAAATACACCAGCCATAAATAAATTTAACTTATAAGGTTTATAAAATATTTAAAAATAATGGTATTTAAAATAATTAATTATTTATTATAATAAAAGGTAAAATAATAGCGGTTAAGGAGTATTTATGGGAAAGCTGGGAGGATATAAAAGCGGAAATAATAATAAAAGCTTTTATTATTAATATTTATAATAAAATAATGCGAACGGTTTTTAATTATAATTAAAAAGAAATTAAAAAAGGATAAGGTAGGCCCTTAAAAAAAGTAAAAGTGGAAAATAAGGTTAAAGAGGTTGGGAAAAATAAAGGCGTTAAAGAAAAAAAAAAGGATCCTGGCCACGAAAAAATATTAGGCGCGATAAAGGAAAAAATAAAACGTAGTATATAGGAGAAAAAAGAGGCGCCCTTAGGTAATAAACGAAAGGACCCCTTAAAGTTTACGGACCTAATTTTTTAAAAGATAATGGAAAAATAATTCGTAAAAATTATAGGGAGGCTTTATAGTTTAATAATTACGGAGGTATTATAAATATTATAATTTATAAGAATAATTTTATAAGAAAAACTAATAGGTAAAATAAGGGTGGAGGAAATTATTAATAAAATTATTTATAAAAATAAAAAGCCAAAGGAATATTAATAGGTAATTTTAAATAGGTTTAATATTTACCAGGTGGTTAAAATAAAGGTACGTTTTATTAATAATATATTCCCGAAGGAATTAAAATTTACGGACCTTATACGTATTTAACCATATTAATAATACGAGCGCATAAACTTTAAAATCCTATTTATAAGCCTGCCAGGCGGCCTAAAAGCGGCAGTATTAAAGGGAGAAAAGGCAGTTTTTTATTTAATTAATATTTTTAACCCATTAATATTAATCCCCTTAATAAGTCCCTTTTTCCTTTACCCGAGCCCGTACTTATTAATACGTATAGGAGGGCCAAAAAATAGGCTGGCCAGGATTATTATAAATATAGGCGCGGAAGCCAATATTTTAAAATAAATCTATATTTAGGAATACGGCTTTAAAGTTTACCAGGCGCGAATTACGTTTTCCGGTTATAATAATTAAAAAATTAATTTAGCCTTGGTTATACGGCAATGGGTGCATATTTTTTTAAAATTTAAATATATTACGTAAAACTTTTTTATATTTAAAGAAGATCGAAAAGGGGCGCCAAAAATAATATTAAAAATGCCTTTTATTATGGTAACGGGGTAAAAATAGCGCCATAATAAAAAGCGCAATATATAAATTAGGGAGCTCGAAATAAAAGGGAGTAATTATATTATTATTATTATAAACCTAATCCTAAAAAAAAAACGTGGAAAAATACTTCGTAATATTTATCCTTAAAAAATAAAGGTTTTTAAGAAAATATAGGAAGCCTTTATAATTCGATCAATAAAAAAAAAAGGCCAGTATAGGATTAAGGAAACCCTGTGCTGGTAAAATTAAAATCCCTATTTATATAATGGAAATTTTAAATTCGGATAATAAAAAAATAATAATTTAATTTTTTATAAAAGAAGTTAAGCGTTTTATAAAAAGGTTTAAGGAGGATAAGCCTATAAAGGGGTATATTAATGGGCCGTAAAAAGGGGAGAACCTTTTAAATGGAGAAATTTAAACCGGAGAACTAAATATAAAGGTTACCCTTTATTAATTAAAAGGGTAGGGGCGTAGGAAGCCTTACGATTACACACGGAACCCTAATTATAGGAAAGAAATTATTAGGAAAAAATTAAATATTTTCCCCGGAAAATATTATAAGGGTAACGATCGGAAGCTGCGAAATAATAAAAAAAGAATACGAGATTTTATTATTAACGAAATTTTAGGCGTTGGCGAAGCCTAAAAGGTATTTCCTTTTAATAATATTAATATTATTAATATTTTTATTATATATAAATGTATGGCGGATAAAATAAAGGCCGTGGATATTTAAATAAGGTATAAAGCGGCCCCCGTAAACCCGGATTAATATAAAAAAAATGGGAAAAGAATAAGTTATTAGAAAAAGATTATAATAATATTAAATAAAGCGAATACGTTTGCCCACGATTATATAAGGTAGGGTGCAGTAGTATTAGGCTTATATTAAAAAAAAGGAATAAGATTTTAAAATTTCTCGGGAAGTTATACGGGGAAAAGTAAAGGATATTTATAAATATATTTATAAATAAAAAATAAGCGTTGGTATTATAACGGGGAGTAGGTCTAATAACCTCGCTACATGGTCGGTGTTTAAAACCAAGCTATTTAATTTGGTTAAACCTCCAATTACCTATTTAAAAATGGTAATTTTTTAAAAAACATAAAATAATCCTGTACAGGATTATTTTTAAATAATAATATAATATTTAAGGGAAAATATAATATATTAAATAATAATTATATTTTTATAATTAAGTTTTTACCGTTATAATTTATTGCCTTCCTAAAAATCCTATAAATTTCAGGGGTCCTCCTGGCTTTTTATATAATCCTATACAGGATTATTTTAAAGCTTTAAATTAATTATTTAAATAATCGCGCCGGGCGCCGGTCTTTGGTATAAATACAGCGGGAAATACCTTTGGTACCGTTATATTTTACCAATTTATAATAAAAAACCGCGCCCCGCGGTCCGAAAAACTTTAAGAAAAGTTTCCTGGCTTTTACTAATATTACCGATTTATCCGTTTCCTTACCCTTCGTATATTATTAATTACTTTTTTATAATAATTACGGATTCCCTTTTTTATTTTATTATAATTAAATAAGGCTATATATTTTTATTTTTATAAATTTTATTACACCCTAACCTTTATTTTCCCCGAAATATTTATTTTAATTAATAATATTTAAACTTTACTCCGAACGATTTATAAAATAAAAAACGAAATATTTATCCCCATTTTTATATAATTAAAAGCCAATCGAGTTTAAAAAGCCCTTTTAATCCTTTTAAGTCGGCGGCGCTGGCCATGCTTAATATTATAGGCCGCATTTTTCGCTCTTACCGCCTCCCTCCTTCGAGCTTTCTTCCTCTCTTTTTTTTCCGTAATCTTTTGCTTAATATTCCTTTTAATAATAACCCACCCCGGGAAATTCTCGGTATAGGTAGGCTATATATTAAATCCGGGACGGGATAAATAACGTTAAATAAAATAAAACCTGGGATTCTCCGGCCGGTGGGCCCTTTTTTTTACCAATAAACGGCATAAGGGCTTTTTAATAACCTCCTTTTTAAATACTTCGAAATTATTATTTACCTTAATATTAAAAAGCGGCCTATATTATTCTTTATATACCCACCAGCGTTAATTAATATATAAAGGGAGTTGGGATTATAACGATTATTTAAGGGTAAGAGCTACGTATAGGAAAAACGAGGCTATTTTTAAGGGTGGGAATAAGGGCAGCGATTAATAATTAACGGGGAATATACGTATAATAAAATATATAAAGGGTAAAAAAAAAAGGGAAGGGGTATATAATAATAATTAAAATAACTTTAACGAATTAGGCTTTTATCCCGGTAATATATATTCTCCTTTAAAAAATTTATAAGGGCGGTTATTACCCCCTTTTTTTTTTAAAGCCACCTGGCCCCTTCGCCTTCGGTGTATAAAATTAATTATATAAATAAAATCCAAATTTATATTATTTCCCGATTTTAACTTTATTATATCCTTTTGGTTTTCCGTATAAAAATTAAACGGGTTTACCCCCTTATAAATTATAAAATTTACCCTAATATTAAGAAGCTTAGGGCGTATTAAAAAAGGCCTAAGGCCTATACGAATATTAAATATATAAAAACGCATTCCGGTAATATTTATATTCGTATTTAGGCTTTACCATTTTTTATTATTAATCAAATAACCCTGGGAATTATTACCTCCCGCTATTATATATAAAAAAACCTCGTACCGAATAATAACGCTAATTTCCCCTTATAACCACCCTGCTTTAAAAAAGTTCCTTAATAAATTAAGGCCTATTATAAACCTTAAATAATTTATATAAAATACCTTTACTTAATTTATAAAATGCTTTATATAATTATTAGGCGGTAGCCCGAAGGAATATAATATATAATTTCTTTTCCCTTTTCTCCCCATACCTAATTTTAATTCTCGAAGGCGGTACCATAACCTTTTTCTATTATCCTTTAACTTTTAAAGTATAAGGGCCTTCTTATTAGCGTAAACCTCCCTTTTTATTTATATATAAATCCATATTATTTTTTACTTATAAATTATAATCCTAAGCATTTTTCATATTATAAAGTATTAAAATTAATAAAAGGGGCTGATTTATATAAAGATAATTATTATAAAAAAAACCTTAGGCTAAAGGCCGTATTTTTTAAATATACCCCTATTAGTTTTATTTTAAAATATTACCGAAAACCTTATACGAATCTCTTATATATACCTTTTAAAATTCTTTTTTATATTTTTTAGTGCAAATATAATAAGCATTATACCCTTATAATAATTTTAAATAAAAATTATTCGCGGGTCTTTTTACCCTTTTATTATAAGGTTAACCCTTACCTTTATTATACCAAATAAATTATAATTCTTAAAAAACGGGTATTATAAGGGAATTATAAGGGCCGCCTAATTTTTAATAATTAGCATATTTTTAAATCCCTTTAAAGGTTTAAAATCCGTAATCGTAAACCTAATATTATTTACCCCGCTGTATATTTCGAGGTAATTTTTATAAGCAGTTAATTATTAATAGGAAAAAAATTAATCGTATTTTAATAATTTAATAATATTATATATATATGCCTAAATATTTATAAAAAACCCTTTAATGGTAATAGGCTTTCGGAGCCGTTAACGGAAGCGGTTATTCTTATAACGATTAATAAAATTAAGCATATTCCTAATAATTATACTTATATTTTTTTAGGCAATTTTTTTAAACTTTAAATTATCCACGTATAAAATATATAAGGGGATTGGCCCTTCCCAGCGGGCCTGGTTTTTATATAAACGCTAAGGTTTAACAAGGGCTTTCGTACAAAAAATCATCTTTCGGAATAATTTAAATAAAAACTTCGATTAATATCCAGGTATTTAAACGCTGGTTTCGTTTTTTAACCTTAATCCTTTAAAAGTATAATCTCCTATTATTAAAATAATACTATTTAAGGCTTTTTTGCTTTATTAAATAATAATAAAAAATAAAAGGTATACTTGGATTAAAATTCTTAGGTTAAAAGGATTAAAAAAGTACCAAATATTAAGGGTTGGGCTAAGGGTAATATAAGTTTTTAAAGGGTAAGGGAATTTAAAAATAAGGAATTAAATTAAAATGGAAAATAAGTTAAGCAGGATTATATTATAAAGATTTAAGGCTGGAAGATGGTATGGTTAGAAAAAATCGAGGAAATATAAGGGAAAAAAAGGAGGTACTTATATTTATAAGGCTTAAATATATTGGCGGGTTTTAAATAAGCGGTGGTATTTTTTTAAATAAATAAATATTTCCTTAAATATTTCCATTATTACCCTTTTACCTTATCACCCTTATAATTTTTATAATTTTTATAATTATTAATAGGCCTTCCATTTTTAATCGGATAATTATATAAATATTTTAACCTAATTTTTTTCCTTCTTTTTTCTTTTATACCTTTAATAATCCTTTCTTTTATATACTTTTTATCGGTGCCTTTTTTCTCCTTATAATACTTTTCTTTTTATATATTCCTCGCTTTTTTCCCTTTTTTCGAGCCCTTTTTCCCTTAAATACTCGCTCCTTTTATTACCCCCTTTTTTTAATTTATTCCCTAATCCTTTTAAAATATATCCCATTTAAACCAAAGTAATAATAAAAAGGCTTATAAGGGGTTTCTTAATCTTTTAACTTTTATTCGGCATTTACCAGCGGCCAGCAGGCCTTTCAATTTTTCCAAACTTATTATACCTATAAACCAGCCTTTTTTTTTTCCTATACCTTATTATATAATCTTCGTTTTCCCTTACCCTTATACTTTTCCTTTTTTTATAAAAGGGCCCGGGGCTTGTATTATAAAAAGCCGTATTCGGATTATTAAGCATTTTATTTATAATTAGGCGGCCCTTTTAATTAATACCACTTTTATTATTACCCGAAATCCTTTTTTAAGTATATTTTTTCCAAATTATTAATTTTATATAGGGTTATTTAATTTTAATTACCCTGGTAATTACTCCTGCTTTTTTTCCTTTACCGGCTAGGCCGTAAGGCCGTATCGATCGGGTATTTTAAAACCTAATTATTGGTTTTAACGGCTTTGCTCGGCTCCCTTTATCCCCCCTATTACCTTATACCTTTTATTAATCTAGCCTTATACAGCAAACCAGCCCGGGTTTTTTCTCCCAGGGTTTATTTAGGAGGTCCTCCCTTGCCTTTTCCTTTAATTTAATCCCCCTAAATTAACCGCCCCAGCGCACGGTTACAGTTTTTAGAATTAAAATGCCTTTTAAGCACGATACCGTTTAGGCCTTTTAATTTGGCATTCTCCCGCCGAGGCTATCTTTAAGCCTTATTAAAAGGACCCGGTTTAAGCCGGTTTTTAATTTCGTTTATAAGGTTTATTCCACCTTCACACCCTTTTTATTTTTACCTCCTAAGGTTAAGCAGAATTAATTATTATTATTTTTTTAAAATATCCTTTATTATTTCCAGTTTAATTTATTTAAGAACCCTCCTTTAAATTATATTTATATAACCATATATATTAACCTGGATATATTTAAAACCCTTTTTAAAATTACCAGCCTGGCCCTTATATTATATAAAAGGGTTAATCGGCCTATTATTATTCCCATTTTATATAAAGGTTTTCTAGGGTAAATTATAAATGGTTTATATTCCTCTTTTCGCTTTTATTATTAATAAATATTAACCGTATAATTTAAAAGCGTGGTAAATAAAAACCCTTATAAATATTATACCTTCGGGTGGGCGAATTATTTTTAAAATTAAAAGCCTAATATTTTTATTTATTATATATTCCCCCTTTTTAAATATATTTCCGTTTTTAAATATACCGGGAATAGGTGTAATAATTATTTTTGGCTCGGCGAGGTTTATATAACCGAAAATAAAGGCCTTAAAAAATATATATTAATTTCGAACTCCGATTCTCCTTATAATAATTATACCCCTTATAAAAAATTCCGTATTAAAAAATTATTTAATAATACGGTATAGGAGTAAAATATTAAGCATTGGAAGGATTATTTTAAAATTATTTTCGGCGGCCCTAACCTTTTAAAAATTATAAACGTTTTAAATTTAAGGGTTAAAAATATTCCCGGCCTAACCAGGCCTTTTATATAACCGGTATAAGGGTTTGGTTTTTTCGGCGCTTATAATTAAGGGGGTGGTTAAAATAAAGCTTTTAAAGGAAATAACGGTAATGGCGCGGCGGCCTTTTAGGCTTTTACTTATCGTAAGGGTTTACGCTTTTATAAGGAATAAAAGGTATTATAAATTTTTTAAAATTAAACCATAATTTTTTTATCCCGCGATTAATCCTTTCGCTATTATCAGAATAAAAATTATAATATACAGGACTATTTAATGGCGTCCTTTAATATAAAAAATTAAGTTTTTTTCACGAAGGAATTTTTACTTTTATATATAGCCCTTTAAATAAGGATCCCGCCCTTTTTTCTTCCGTAAATTAAATAAACGAACTAAAATTTAAACGGATAACCTCCTTTTAAAATTGGGAAATTATTTTTAATTATTATTTATAAATGGTTTAAAATAGGGTTATTTGGTATGGTATAGGAGCGGGAAAAAGGAAACGTAAAAATATTCCCTTTTAAACTTTTGGATTAAGGGATATGGTTTTTCTTTTATATACGTATATATACCTCGGGCTATTAACGAAACTTTAGGTATATAATTTTTACTGGGTCCTTTTATAATATTTAATTTTAAACTGGTTGGGGTTTATTATTATATAAAAAAGGGGATATAAAAAAAAGGGAATTTTTCTTTATATAATAATTCTTTTAAAGGTCTCGTAATATTATATAGCTTTATTCCTTTATAAAAGGAATATTACCGAATTCTTCCGTGATTATTATTAGGATTTAAAATCGTACTTTTTTGGTTATTTTTAAAAAAGGTACTTTCCCCAATTCCCGCTCTTCGTTTTTTAATTCTTTTATATTGCGTGGTTTTCTTGGCCATAATATTATAATAATATATTCGGCTAAATTGTTTTTTTCTTTCTAATCGCTATTATAAAATATTACCGTTCGGTATTGGTCTTTACCTAAACTTTTTAATATATTATCCCTAATATAGCCTTTTAAACCATCCTCCTTATTATTTAATCCTGTATAATCCTTTTCTAATTTATTATTTTATTTTAAATAAGGTTCTTATTTTTTCCAAATATCACTACTAATTCTTACCGGCTTACTTTACTATCCGTTCTTTTAAATAAATTTTTTAATCTTATTATTTCCGATTATACGTTTAAAGGGAGGGCTCCCTTTATAAAATTCCCTAAACTGTACCGTTTTTCCTTTATTTAAAAGTTTATAAATAATATAGGGTCTTATCCATTAAGGGTTTTACTTATCCTTTATACTTCTAACCCCCATAACTGGTATCCATCGTAATATTAAATCCCCTTCTTTTAATAGGATTTTTCTTATTTTCCCGTTATTCTTTTTATTTATATACTTAGCCCTGGCTTCCCTATTCCATCGTAGAATTCGGGCTGCCTCCGCTAAATCCGTTTTTTTTTATTCCATTGCCCGGCTCCTTTTCGCCAAAAAATCCGCGTACGGCATATTATCTTTTTAATTAATTATTTTTCAGGTAAGGAGCGCCATTTTAATAAGGGTGACCATTTTTTAACCGTATAATAATGCGTATGGGAAAAATCCTATAATTTGGTTTATCGTAACTCTTTATACCATTAATACCCCTAAATACGCATTAATTTAATTGCCGCCTAATTTTAATAATACGTCCCTGGTGCTTAAATGGTGGTGTTTTATTCCCCCTTATAATCGTAAATTATACGCCAATACCGTAATCTTAACCAGGCCTATTTGCTTTATAAATTTATCCAAAAACCCTCGGTTCTTTGGTCCTTTATTAATTACCAATTTCCCATATATCCCATACCTATAAATTATATTTTATTAAACAAAATTGGCCATTTATCCTACGGTGGCTTTTTATAATGATTATCCTTTAATCCATCCTATTAAATTACATTTGGCCTATATAATATAAATATACCCTTTTTTTAATAATATCCAAAAAATATCGAGCGAAATTTTAAAAAAGGGGGTTAAAATAAGGTTAAAGATTTTTAACGGTATTTTAGGCCTTTAAGGGTTTCGCTTTTAATAAATTAGGCAAATTCTTAATACCTCCTATACCTGCTTTTATTATCCTTTTTAATAATAATGTTAAATAATAAAATTAAATATGGCGTTCTATCTTTTATACCCTTCGTAAATATAATTATTTTAAATAATATATTTCCGGGTTTAATTATTATTGATTATTAATTATGATTATAATTTACCGCTTAAGGTTTTACGCCAAAGCTTTTGGTCCCTTATTAAATAATTTAAAGCCTTTTTTTTTTAACGGAGGAATAATTTATAAAAAATATCGCTCGGTTTTTTTAGGGTAATAAAAAAATACACTATTTTTCGGGATTTATCGCTTTATACTTTTTCTTCCAAAATTTTAATATTCCTCCAATCCTATATAACCCTAAATATATATAATTACGTATTAATAAAATTTTTAATATTTTTTTCTAATTTATTATCTTTCTCGTTTAAGGGTTTTAGGGGTTTTTATAATAACGCATTTACCATAGTATTTTTATTTTCTAATATATACTCCATATTAAAATCGAATTACCGTATTTATATAATTTATTTAATAATAAGTGCTCCGGGTAGGTTAATAATATTATTATTAAATTAATATATTATATTAACCGTATTTATCCTAAGGGTAAAATACACGCCGTATAGGTAATTCCGTAATCGCTTTAAAGTTATAAGCAGCCCCTTATATTTTAACTTGGCCAAATGGTATATTCTTTCGGCTTTTTTTTAATAACCAAACTCGTACCTTATTATTAAAACCTTTCCTTCCTTTTTTTAGCCGATTTATACTCCCCATCCGGTTTCTAATATATTTACTTTAATAATAATACGCCCTACCTTCGGGGAATAATTAATTTTAATTAAAATTAGGGGTAATATTAGGGTTTATTTAAGGATTTTTATTATTTTTATATACTTTTCCTTTTAAATAAACTGCGCCCTTATACGGGTAAATTCGTATAAGGGTTTAATAATATAAATAAAATCCTTAATAAATATTCAGTAAAAAACCACCATATTAATAAATTTTTTAATATCCGATATATTTTTAAAAACCGTCCATTTTTTAATTTTAATAATTTTAACTTATTTAGGATTACGGCCATTTATTCCGTATATAAAATCTATTATTACGGTTAATCTTTGGCACCATTTGGATTTAATTATAAAAATCGTGGTCCCGGCCAGCTTATTCCGTAATAATATTTAATCCAAATTTTTAATATATTCGGCCCCGTATTACCGTACCCCTGGGTAAATTTCTTATCCATTATATATAATAATAAAACCTTTAATCGTAATATTATCGATAAATATCCTATATATTATTGGAATAAAACCTAGGAAAATAATAAAGATAATCCTATAAAATTAAATAATATTATTTATTCCTCCTTATAAAAGTGTGGTTATTTTAAATAGGCCGGCGAATATTATAAAGGTAATAAAATCTCGGGATTTTGGATTAAGCATTATTTAATTATATTCGGAATAAAAATTTAAAAGTAAAATAAACTGGTAATAGGTTATATCCTTTATAAACTTATCGGTAATTAAAGGTATAAAAATATTACGAATTATAACCGAATTAAGCCTTTCCGTTAAATTAATTAAGCGGTATTTCCCATTTTTTTTTAAATTAAAAACCAGGGGTTGCGGTACGCCGCTTAGTTTGGCTTAATTATCCCCTTTTTTTTTCGTTCCTTAAGCATTTCGATTACCACCATTATTAATACCTTAGGGATAAAAATACTTTTAATTTACCACCCTATATAAAATACCGTATCGATTTTTTAAAAAGGGGTTATATTAAGATTAACTTTACCTAAATATTTCCAGAACTATACCAACGCTTATTTTTTATTTATAAATATATTTATAAATATCCTTTATTTTTCCCCTTATAATTCCCTAAAAAATTCCAAAATCTTATTTCTCCTTTTTAATATAAGCCTGGTACCGCTGCACCCTGCCTTATATAATTATAAGTAAACGTATTCGCTTTATTTAATATTATTACGATTTTTTTCTAATGGTTTATTTTTTTCCCATTTTTTCTTATACCAGTCCGGGTTTATAAGGGCCGCTTTATACCTTACTCGAATATCCACGGGTTTTATCTTATTCGCCATACGCTTATATATAATAAAAATATTAATAATATTAATATTATTAAAGGGAAATACCTTTTGGGCTTTACCAATGCTTAAAATTTCGTTAATAATAAAATCTCGTATTCTTCTTTTATTATTTCGTAATTCCCGATTATTATCTTTATAATACTCTCCTGGAAAAACGTCTAACCTTTTCCTGGCAGCTTCTCTTTTATAATTAAGGTTTTATAAATAATCGTAAAACTTCCTATACCCTTACCCTTTTAATTAATAAAGGGCAATTTTTATATTTAATTTTCCGGTCCAAATTTTTTTATTTAAAAGGTTCTCCCCTTTTTACGGCCCATTAATATACCCCTCCATGGGTATATCCTCCTTAAACTTTTTTATAAAGCGCTTAACTTCTTTTATAAAAAATTAAACTATTATTTTTTTATTATCCGAATTTAAAACTTCTATTATATAGGCAGGGATTTCGATTTTATTAATACGGGGTTTCCCTAATCCTATACTGGTTTTTTTTTTTATTAATCGAATTATAAGGGCTTCTTATATTTTCTTAAAAACCTTTATTCTTTAAGGATAAATATTACGGAGTATTTTTCCACGTTTTTTTTTTAGGGTTAAATTTATAATAATAATAATATAATTATTCCCTTTTATTTTAAGCTCCCCGATTAATATATTACGCTTTTTATTATAGTATTATTTCCACCCCATTATTATAATAAAAGGTATTTTTAATATTATTTTTAACGCCCCTTTTCGATTTTTTTTTAATATAAAAAAGTTTTATATAATACGTTTAGGTTTTAAAAAAACATACACCTATTATTATATAACCAAGGTTAAATTAATTTTTTGGCCATTATAACCGGAAAATATAACTCGCGCCTGGTAAACCTTAAAGCCGTATTCCTAAGCGTAAATTCGTTTTAAAATATTGGTTTCCGCGCCTATATTTATAATAATCCTGGCCAGCCTATTTTTTGGCCCTCCTATACGTATTAATAAGTACGGGCTCGGGTAAAGGAAAAAGGGGATTATTAAAGGGATTAATATTAATAGGTTAGGAATATTAATTAAATAAAAAACTGCCTTTTTTCCCTTTAGTATTGCCGCTTTTAGGCCTTTTAGCAGGCTTATAAATAAAACCCTAAAATTTATACGCTTATATTATTAATATAATTAAATACGTATAAGATTTATAAAGTTTAATTTTTCCGGGGGTATATTATTAATAAAGCGTGTTTTTATTTTAATTATCTGGTAAATATTAGGCCTATTTAAAATTACCTATCGGTATTCCTTTAACTTTTTACCTTTATAAATAATTTTATTAATAATTTTCTCCACCCTTATTTTACCTATTAATTTTTCTTATAAGGTTATTTTTATAAATTATAATACTTATAATATTTCCGTAATTATTAACCCGTAAGGCCTTCCCATAATTTTTATAAATTATTTTTTTATTACCTTTTAAAAAATTAGGTTCGTAAATTTTAAGGGGTCCTTACGCTTATTACTTAAGGGCGCCTTTTCTTTCTCCTATATACTGCGTTCCATCTTCTCCTTTATCGCGCCCAATACTTTTTCGTGGCCAGGATCTTTTTTTTTTCCTTTGGCGCTTTTTTTTTCCCCAACCGCTTTAACCTTATCTTTTATTTTTACTTTTTTTAAGGGCCTACCTTATCCTTTTTTAATTCCTTCCTAATTATAATTAAAAACCGATTACGCCGTTTTATTATAAATATTAAT